>VZUI01003045.1:0-115681 GCA_013401135.1 Cettia cetti
TTCCCTTCCCTTCCCTTCCCTTCCCTTCCCTTCCCTTCCCTTCCCTTCCCTTCCCTTCCCTTCCCTTCCCCTCCCCTGATTTCTATCCCCTCTGGGATGCCCAGAGCTATTTTTCCCTGGGACACCTGCTCCTCTTTCCTGTGTCTTCCCATGGGACCCAGCCATTTTGGGGAGCAGCAGTGAAGGGTGTGATGGTAGGAGAGGATGAAAGGATGTCTTAGGGCAGGTGGGCGTCACCCCATCTCTCCTCTTCCCCAGGAACACGACATTGAGACCCCCTATGGGCTGCTGCACGTGGTCATCCGGGGCTCTCCCAAGGGGAACCGCCCGGCCATCCTGACCTACCACGATGTGGGCCTCAACCGTGAGTGCTGCTGCTGGGCTGGGGGTGCAGGGCAGGCAGGGCTGAGCCCGAGGCTCCATGGGGTGCCAGGACAGCACCCTTGGCTCTTTTTCCTTCACCCATGGCTGCACGGGGTCCCCCCAGGCACCTGAAAGCACCAGGGGAGATTGGATGCTCAGCTGGACACAAAGCCCAGGCCAGGCACAGCCAGGAGTGCTTGGCCACCCCAGTGCTGGCTGCCTGCCTGCCCACACCAGGCAGGGATGGGACATGGGGGATGCTGGGCTGGTCCTCACTGCCGCTGCCAGCCCCTTGGTATTCAGAGCATGGACCCAGCCAGCAGCAGGGCATGGTGGGGGACAAAAGATACTGGGAATAGCCGGGAAGGAGAGACCCCGAGCTGGGGCTCTGATGTGGAGATGCTGCACTTTCTGTCAGCCTGCAGCCCTGGAGCTGCACCCCAGAGCCCTGTCCTGGGCTGTGCCCTCTGGCTGAGCCGGGATGCCCAATTCCTGTGAGTGGGGAGAAGCTTCTCCCGCTCCGCTGGCGGCTGAGGCTGAGTCACTGACACACTACACGAGCTGTGTCACCATTGCAGCAGCTCTGGCTGCTCAGGCACACGTCATGCTGCCTGCAAGGGGCCTTACAACCGGCCTCACCCCACGTCTGGGGAGGGATGTCCCAGCACTGATGCCGTGAGACAGGACCCCCCAAGCCCTGGCAGTGTCTGTGTCCCACTGCAGTGGTGGGGTCTTGTCCACGGCAGCACTGGGGAGGTTTCTTCGACTCTTTCTGAGCAGGGAGATTTGCAGCTGTTCCTCAAATCCTGTGTTTTCTTGAGCCCTGTCTGGGGATTTTGGACAGGTTTAATACCCCAGGCTGCTGATCCTGCTTCCCTACCGGGTGGTCTTGCAGTCCTGGGTTCTGCATCACTCAGTCCAATTCTTCTCACCAGTGAGGTCACCCCAAACTCCTCATTCTCCGGGCTGTGTCTGTCCATCCCCATTCCTCCTGACACCTGCAGGGATGCAGCCCTTGCTAACAGTAGCTGTGGTCTCTGCTGTGAGGACAAGGAGGGAAGGGGATGGGATGGTTTTGGTGGCATGTCACCTCCTGGTGGAAGGGCAGTGGGAGGGTGGTCAGCTTCTATCCATGCTCCCCTGACCCACCAGGCCCCAGTGTCTGGGTGTTTGGTCTCTGATACCCACCTGCCCTTTGACAGACAAGCTTTGTTTCAACACCTTCTTCAACTACGAGGACATGCAGGAGATCACGAAGCACTTTGTGGTGTGCCACGTGGATGCACCAGGACAGCAGGCAGGAGCCTCACAGTTCCCTCAGGGGTAGGTGCCAGCTGCAGGGGCTCACTGTGCCTGCTGGGGTGTCACCTCCTTGCCCTGTGAGTTGTTGCTGCCTGGCAGTTGTGCTCTGCCTGTTGGTCTTTCCTAACTGTGCCAAAACCTGTGAGACAAAGGGTGGGCAATAGGGTGGTTTGCAGGTGGGTGGCATGTCCCTGCCCTTTCCAGGCAGCCCAGCTGCCCTGTCCCAGACACTCTGCTCTGAGCAGATTCCATAACCATCATCCTGTGCCTCCCTGTGCCACAGGTACCAGTATCCATCCATGGACCAGCTGGCTGCCATGTTACCCAGTGTGGTGCAGCATTTTGGGTGAGTCAGCCTCTCTTCCACGGCTGCTGGCTGAGGGTCCTGGGCAGGGAGATGGACAGAAGACATTTGCTGCTGGGGGAGTTGTCCCTGTAAACTGGCATCCTGCAAGTCTTTTTGCTGTGGGTGGAGGGGTGTCCCAGAGAATGTGTTGGAGCCTGCTGTCCCCTCACATGGACCTCTCCATATTTCCAGGTTCAAGTATGTGATCGGGATCGGTGTTGGGGCAGGAGCCTACGTGCTGGCCAAATTTGCGGTGAGCCTGGGGCTGGGATGGGCTGGCCTTGAGTTGCTTGTACCTGCTGTCAGTCCAGAGCATGGGGGAGAGCAGGAGCTGATACCTCCAGGCAGTCTCTGTTGCTGCAAAGGCTCCTGGAGGGTTGGGGGACCCAGGACAGCAGTGCCAAGGCCACAGTGGCTGGGCAGTCTTGCCACAGGTCTCCCATTGCTCCCAGGACAGGGTCACATCAGCTCCATGCAATGCCTGTGCAGTGGCTCTGGTAGGGGCTGCCCAGGGCACGTCTCCCCTCTCCTCTGAGCCTCTCCCCTCTTGCTCACTGCAGCTCATCTTCCCTGACCTGGTCGAAGGGCTGGTCCTTATGAACATCGACCCCAACGGCAAAGGCTGGATTGACTGGGCAGCTGCCAAGGTGGGCAGGGCCCCAACCCCTTCTCCCAGTCCTGGTGGCTTCCTGGGGCAGGAGGCAGCCAGGGCAGTGCAGTAACTCCCTGTGCTCCCTCCACAGCTCTCTGGCCTCACCAGCACGCTGCCGGACATTGTCCTGTCCCACCTGTTCAGCCAGGTAAGGGCTGTGCATCCTCCAGGCCCCTGCCACCAGCCCCTGGCCCAACATCCCAGCTGGGCCACCTGGGCTGTGCCCTGCCAGGTGCCACAGTGCCACTGGACCTGTCCCATGTGCAGGATTGGCGTCAATCAAGCCCTGCCTGGTCTGAGGCTTAACCTTGATGAGTGTGTGACTCGTGCCCATGTCCTGCCTGGGTGTGCTGCCTGCAGCACTACTGTGCCCAGCTGCACTGCCCAGCATCCTCCTCCTGGTCTGTGCTGGCTGGCATGGCATGGGCAGGACTGGGGGAGCAGTGTCTCCTCAGCACCTGCCCTGATCTCCATCCTTGCTGCCACAGGAAGAGCTGATGAACAACACGGAGCTGGTGCAGAGTTACCGGCAGCAGATCGGCAGCGTGGTGAACCAGTTCAACCTCCAGCTCTTCCTCAACATGTACAATGGGTGAGTGCTCCAGGCAGCCCTGCTGCTGGGCTGTGTCCTGTCTGTGCTAGGGTGAGGGGCTGCAGTGCTGGTGGGTGGCTCTGAGGTCACTGTGGGAACCCAGACCCCTGTTGGGTGCTGTCATCACCCTCCAGTTCATGCAGGCAGCAGTGCAAAGTTGTCTGCCACTGCTGGCTGGGGATAGGGAATGGTGGTACCTGTGCCAAAACCTTGCCATGTCCTGGAGCCAACTGCCATGGGTACACATTCCCACATCTCCTCCTGCACTGGGTGCTGGCACAGGCCTGGGAAAGGGGGCAGAGATGCTGTCCCATGCATGCAGGGGGTTGGGAGCCCTGCCACTCTGCTGGGTGCTGCATCCTGTGGCACAGGCTCTGCTTGGGTCGTGGCACAGATGGCCATGGCATCCTCCATGCACAAGGTGACAGGACAGCGGGGCTGGGTGTGGCTCCTCGGGGCTGGCAGTGGCCTGATTCTTGTGCTGTGGCATCAGTGGAGGCATCTGCCCACGGGCTCACACTGGCCTTCTTTCTCCTCCATCAGCCGCAGGGACCTGGACATCAACCGGCCTGGGACTGTGCCCAATGCCAAGACGCTGCGGTAAGAGCCACGCCAGCGAGTCACAGAGGGGTTCTGGGGCAGCAGAATTCACTCAGACCAAGCCCTGACCTGGCCCCTTTCTGCTCTCACTTCCAGCTGCCCCGTGATGCTGGTGGTGGGAGACAACGCGCCAGCTGAGGAGGGGGTGGTGAGTGATGGGGCCAGGGTGGCAGGTGGGCCATGCCCATGCTCAGGTTCACTGCCTGCTCAGACACATGGCAGCTCCTGGGAGTGGGAGCGTGCTCGTGTGCAGACATGTCTCCTCCTTTGGGCACCTGTGCATGGTTGCCAAACCTGGAAAACTTCCCCTTCTTCATATGCCCAGATGTGCTCACATTGTGCACACTCCCTGCCTGGCCACGTGCACCCACACAGCTGCTGGCACTTGTGTGCATGTACACACGTGTGACACAGAATGCCTCACCAGTCCCCCTCACCTCCTCTTCCAGTCCCTGCCCTTGCCCAGGCTGAATAGGAGGAAAGTCCCCTCTGACCCATGGCAGGGATGGTGGTCCTGTGGGCTCAGGGCTTCCCTAGTGCCCTGTCTGCTCTTGGCTGGGGTGGGATTTGCCAGCTGGAATGCTGTCGTGCATGTAGACAACTTCTGCTTGGCTCCTGGTTTCCTAGGGTGCTAATATCATGTCTCCTGCCTGCAGGTGGAGTGCAACTCCAAGCTGGATCCCACCAACACCACATTCCTGAAGGTAGGCTTGTGGCAAGGGGCAGCAGGGAGGTCCCTGCTGCCTATGAAGTGCCCCATTGCCATCTGCACCCAGGGCTGCAGGGTGTCTCCATCTCCCCATTCCAGGTCCATCATGGCCCTTGGAGCTGGGGGTGTATGGGGAGAGCAGGGTGACCCCAGCAGCGGTGTCCTGCCAGAGGGTACTGGGGGATGGTGGGCAGTACAGGCACCCTCCCAAACTAAGCAGGCCCTTCTCTTTGCAGATGGCTGACTCTGGTGGGCTGCCCCAGGTCACACAGGTGAGCCCTCACACTTTCCCCAGTTACCTGGGCACATTGGGCCATGAGGCATGCAGTGGTGCTGTCCTTGGCCGGGGATGGGCTGATGAGGGCATAGGGGTCTCACACTGGGGCTGCCAGAAGCTGCTCAGGGCTGAGAGGAGATCTCAGCTCAGCTCAGCTCAGCTCACCCTGCTCTCTCCCTACAGCCAGGCAAGCTGACCGAAGCCTTCAAGTACTTCCTGCAAGGCATGGGCTACAGTGAGTGCTGGGGCTGGGTGTGGGGCTGGTGTGGCTCTGTGTGTGCCCATGCGTGTGTGCCAGTGTGCACATGTGCTGACCTGCTGCAGGTCTGTCTGTCTGTGTGTCTGCAGGGGTGTGGGGTGTACAGCCTCTGTGTGCACACAGATGTGTGTACAGGGCTCTGTGTGCACATATGTGTGTGCCACCTCCCTGTGTAGGTGTGCACGTGTGTGTGTGGGCATGCACGAGCAGGGGCTGTGTGTGTGCAACAAAGACAAGCAGAGCCCACGTGCAGAAAGTCTGCATGTGTGTGTGTGTGTTTATACCTGTGTGTGCATGCTTGCAAAAGCCCCCAAGCACGTATGTGTGTGTGTTTGCAGGTCTGTTGCATGTGTGTATGTATGTGTGTGTGTGTGCAGCCTGTGTGCACAGGGACAGCTCCGTGTGCAGGCACACGTGGGCTGGGCAGGGGCTCCCGGTCCAGGGAGTGACCGACAGGGCTGACACTCTCTCTCTGCCCTCCCTGCCCTTCTCCTGCCCCTGCCAGTCACCCACCTGAAGGATCGGAGGCTGAGTGGAGGCACAGGTACCGCTCAGTGCCCGCTGCTGCATGGTGCCTGCCTGGCCAATGCCCTCGAGCTGCCTGGGCACCTTCGGGAGCAGCCTGGGTGCAGGCCTGGCCCTTCCCAGCCGGATGCCTCGCTCCGCTTTGCCTGACATGGCACCCTGAGCCGGGGCTGGGGGCTGAGAAATGGCATTCAGAGAATTCCTCCTCCATGCAGGCACAGTCTTGGCTGTGTGCCCACTGTGCCCTCCTCTGGGCAGGCCAGGAGCTGTGCCCACCGGCCATCCTGGCTGGGGGAGGGTGTCACCTTCCCTGCACACCCTGGGCAGCCAGGGGAGCTCTGATCCCAGCTCACTCCTTTCCTGGAGCATGGTAGTCAGGGGTCCCCACTGCCTGATGCCCAGAGGTTGCATGCCCAGGAGTGAGCCCGGTGTTCAGCCTGCCCCAGAGCACCCCTGCCCTGCTGTCCCTTACCAGCCTGGAGCTGCTCACGTTGTCACAGCACCGCTTGCTGCAAGCTTGTACCCAGGCTCAGTCGCATCGGGGAGCAGGGCTGGCGGCGGCGTTGGCTCAGGACCCTCGGGTTTTCAGAGGGATCTGAGCACCCCGGCCGTGTCTCTGTGCCCGTGCAGTGCCTTCTGCCAGCATGACCCGCCTGGCACGCTCCCGCACGGCCTCCCTCACCAGCGCCAGCTCCGTGGATGGCACCCGCCCACGCGCCTGCACCCACTCGGAGAGCACCGAGGCCATGGGGCAGATCAACCACACCATGGAGGTATCGTGCTGAGGTCCATGCCCGCCGCCGACGTCTCCTTCAGAGCCATCTCCCATCCGTCAGCATCCCGCCAGCACCCACCCGCCCCGTGGACATCCTCCACCAGGGCCCTCGCTTCTTCGGGGTCAATTTGTCTTTGCCGTTGGCCTCATCCCCTTGTCTGGTACAGGAGAAGGAGAGGGGCTTCGTCCAGCAGTCACACATGGTTCTGCATCCTCACCCTCCCTAGCATTGGCTTGGCCCCGGCTTGGGAGGGTGGGTGGCAGGGGTCAGGGCCAGGACGGGGTAGCAGGGTCAGGGTGGTGAGATGGGGACAGGATGTTGGGATGGGATGATGGGATGGGACAGCACGTGGGGAGGACACAGGAGGTAGGTTGGTCTCTGAAGTTCAACTGATGGCTGACCAAAAGGAAGACGGGAACAGGGAGCAGCGCTTACTGGGAGGTCACTGGTCTGTTCTAGGGATGCAGTTTTAATTTCTCCCTGATGGTGCTCTCTAGGGAGAGCTAGCACAGGATCCCCCAGCACACCCAGGACTTGCTACCCCAGAGCTGGCTGAGCCTCGTGAGAAATCACATCCCAAACTGTCCCTTCGCCCTGGTCATGTACCCTGAGGGCTACCCTGGGGCGAGTGAAGAGGGGTTAGCCCTGCTCCAGAAGCTGTAAGGGTAGGAGGGTGGCATGAGTGTCCACCTGCCTCTTCCCATGCCCTCACCAGAGGAGGCACTTCCTTCATCCCTTGTTGCGAGAAGGACAATTACTGCCTGCCACCAGATATGCACTAGGGAGGGGGGAATTGGCTGGCTTGGCCCCTGCCACACTGTCAGTTCCACTCCCAGCTTTTGGGCTGAGCCTGCCAGGGTCCAGAGGCTGCTATTTTAGGGGATGTCACACAGCAAATCCCACCTCAAGTTTTGCCACAACCTGTGGGTGTCATCACCGAGGAGCCATTAGCAATAAGATGAGACACTCCCCCCGCCACGCTGGGGAGCCTTCAGCACCCTCTGCCCCGCAGGGTGCCTCACCACAAGGTGCTGGCAGTGTGGGGTGACCCATGGGATGTGGGGAGCACTCCATGGTCTGGCTTTGCCCACATGGCTGGCCAGACCCACCATGGCTCCCCAGATCCACATCCCCACCTCCAGCATTCAGCCTGTGCACCGAGTGGGGCGGGGCGTCTCTCAAGGGCTTGGCTCCCCCCCAGGCCGTGGGGCCCCACCTGGCCACCAACTCCAGGTGGCTCTTGCCTCTCGCACTGGGCGTGGAGACCCTGTCATTGCATAACCCCAGTGGTGGCCACCCAGCCTCTGCTGCCAGAGCAGCAGTGCCCAGCCCCTCCTGTGCGTGCTCTGAGGCACAGGTAAGGATGGCCCTGGCTCTGGTGATGGGTGCTCAGGTCTCTGTAGGTGGCCCATGGGGGACCTGAGCAAGGATCCCACCAGGTGCGACTACCTGGGCAAGCAGAACCAGCCGGCTGGAAGCAGGTCCCACCCAGCCCCACAAAAGTGTTCTACCCTCAGACCCCATCCTGCTCCCCAGTGAAGGGCACAGAGGTCCTGGGGCTCCCAGCGGGTGTATGAGGGCTTGTGGCCCTGAGACCCGAGCCCCACCCAAACCCTCCCATAGTAAAGGGCCACCCCAAAACACCAGTGTCCCTCTTTGTCCCCCACTTTGTTCTGCTGTGTGCTTCCCTCTTGGTGTGACTCTGAAAGCTACGTAGCTCCTTTTTACGGTAGATACCGCTGCGATCTCTTGTTTTCTCAGCGTGTCCTTCCAGATGATATATATATATAAATACCTATATATAATATATATATAAGGGTTTGCCCAGTCCCTGACCTTTTTGGGTTCACTCCTCCTTGCATTCTTGTCCAAGCAGTGCCGTGTGGTTTCCCTGGAGGTGGTGTGGCCGTGCTCGCCTTCAGTTCCTCACCTTGGTTTTGTTGGTTGGTTGGTTTGGTTTTCCCTGGTGGTTTGTTCTTTTGATTTTTTTGTTGGTTTTCCTTTTTTTTCCCCAGTCACAGCGGAATTTAACACATTTTCCTGTCTGAGTGCAGCCTGGTTTTGTCACAGCGGCATCGAGGCCGCAGCACTCATGAGACAGCAATATGTAAACCGGATTTAACTAACCTGTTGCTGTAGAGAGGAGTTACTGTGTTGGAAATAAACCAACAAACTAATAAAGATGTTAAGAACCTGCTGTGCTCTTTACAACATGCTGCAGGGAAATGGGTCTGAGTCCACCTGGGGCCTGCCTGCAGAGACCTGGCAGGCACAGAGGACCAGAGGGACACACCCTGGCTACCAGCACCACTAGTGATGCCCACAGAAGAGAGGCCAGGGCCCCAGAGTGCACATAGGGGAAAGCTGTGGGGTGCTTTGGCTTTGGGGTAGCCATAGGTAGGCTGCCCTATATGTAAATAGGGGATGGAGGCTGGAAAGCTGCCAGTTGTAGCCCAGTGAGGTTGGATCCAAGGGGTGTCCACTGGGGAAGATCTGTGGCTGCACAGCTCTGGGGATGAGTGGGGCACTTGGGAGATTCAGCTTCCCTGTCCACTGCCAGGAGCCCTGTTTGTTTCCCCATCAAGGTTTGAACGTCCCAGGCCATAGCCCATTCCAAGTGCATGGCATCCTACCTGGGAAGGACCCTCTCCCTACTGCCTAGTCCTTGTCCCTGCTTGAGTGTGTCCATGTCTGCCTTGTGCTGGGTCACTCCAGACTGGTCCCAGTCCCTGCAGAGGAGCCCAGAGCCAAAGCACAGAGACAGTGTGGCTGTGTAGTCCACACTCATGGTTTCCTGGGGTAGGCAGAGAAGCCTGGACATGTGAGGAGGCAATGCAAACAGCCAGGGCTGAGCTGAGGTGTGGGCAGGCAGCCCAGGAGCTTTTCTTGGCTGGTTTGATTCTGCTGGTCAGGGTGAGCCCCACCTGGGGGGAATGGGACACACTGCACACACCCTTATCACTGAAATGCAGTAATGCTGCTGTATTCATCCATGGCATAATGCAGACTTTATGCTGTACAGATGGCTGGGATAGGATGTCAGACAAATGATTTCCACGTTCCCACTGAATGCAATTCATGGAGTGCTGGATGCTGAATACTGACAGACTGCAACAGGAAGAAAACAAACAACTCAATATCCCTACAGTACTACTGCTAGATTAAAACTCCTTTTCTATACTTCAGATATGAGCCTAAACAATCTATTTTCTTGGGACCTGGCCCATCTTACCATTCAGTTACCTCTTCTTGGACCAGAAGCAAGTATGTCACTGAAGCATTCCTCTCCATATGTTTACCCAAGAAAGTATAGTCACAGCTTTTTTTTAAATATGCCAGTAATACTCGCATGAGAACAGGCTGTTGATGATGCATGAGTTTTTATTTCTAGCAGGAAGAGATAATTTAGTACGTGTAATCTCTCGGGGGAACCTGCAAAGCAACGGGAGCAGCAGGGCAGAAAAAAATTTAGGCTGTTTTTTCTGGCCAGATATGGATGCTATTAGTGGGGAGTGAGGGAACGATATAGGTCAGTGTCTCAAATAGTGCATGAAAATTCGACTTAGAGGGTCAGAGCCTGCGGTGCATCTGTGAGACTGCACTGCCACCTGGTGCGGTCTGAAGTGCTCACAGCCTCTTCCCAGCGTCGCCTTTGCCTTGTTTTTTTGTTTAGAACAACCCCCCCCCCCCCCCCCCAAAGGACAACAATGCTGTTAACCCGCTGGCTGTTGGGTTTGGTTATGTAAACAGATAGGAATATGACAGCACGCGGGTCCCGGAATCAGAAGCAGCTGAGCAATGGTGACAGCCATTCCCCCGCCATCTGTCACAGCGGGGAGAGGGCTTCAGCTGCCAGGACAGAGTTACTGCAGGTTACTGCCAACTCAGTGCTTCAGACTTTGCAGCTGACTGCGTTGTGTCACTAGGTGAGCCAGGCTTGGCAAAGGTAACTGTGTTTGTGCCTCTGAGAGGGTGAAGCAACCTGCAAGGTCCCAGGTGGGTGTTAGCACAGCCAGGTACTTCTCTCAGCAAGGATCTCGGACGAATGAGGAAGAGTCTTATCCCCGAGATGAGGTGGTGACAGCTAAGGGCAAAAAGCTTAGAGAACAGCTCATTTCCCATTGCTTCCCAGGGCCTCGCTGTATTCAGTCCTCTGAAAACAGAGGGCTGGAAGCACCTAATGTCCTAAAATCACAGAACTGCTCAAAGGGGAAGGACCCTTTGGAGATCATCCAGTCCAATCCCCCTTCCAAGGCAGTCACCTGGTGCAGGTGGCAAAGGAGCGTGTCCAGTTGTGTTTTCAATGTCTCCAGAGATGAAGAATCCACGACCTCCCTGGGCAGCTGCACGACCTCCCTGGGCAGCTGTTCCAGAGCTCTGCCACCCTCCATGTAAAGACGTTCTTCCTCATGTTGAGGTGGAACTTGCGTTTTACTTTATGGCCATTGCTCCATTTGCAACCACTGCAAAGAGCCTTGCACCATCCTCTAGGCACCGACCTTTGAGATATTTATATGCACTAATGAGATCCCCTCTCAGTCATCTCTTCTCCAGGCTAAACATGCCCAGCTCCTGCAGTCCCTCCTCATATCAGGCGCTCCAGACCCCTCATCATCTCTGCGGCCTCCGCCGGACCCTGCCCGGCACCGCCTTGACTCCTTTGCACTAAAGATCCCAGAACTGGACAGAACACTCCAGATGTGCTTCACTAGGGCTGAGCAGAGTGATGTAAACCCCTGCCACTCCTGTGCCGAGCTCAGCCGGGGCCCCTTGCGGCGTCCACGCCCTCGGTGACCGCAGTGTCCCCGCCGCACCCGGCGATGCCCCGGGAACTACAGCTCCCATGGTGCCGCGGGGCCGGGCGGAAGCGGAGCGCGCCGGCGGAGCGGGGCCGCGCCGAGCCCATGGCCGCGCTCAAGTACGCGGGGCTGGAGGACACGGACAGCGAGGAGGAGCTGCCGCCGGGCTGGGAGGAGCGCACCACCAAGGACGGCTGGGTTTACTACGCCAAGTAAGGGCGGGAGCGGGGCGAGCCCGCCGGCAGCGCTCTGACCGTCCGTGGAGCCGCCCCTCAACGGGCGCCGCCGCTCACGGACGAACCGCGGGGCCGGAGCGGCGGGACCGGGGTGATGCGGGGTCTGTGTGCGGTGCCCGCCCGGCTCCGGGGAGCGCTGGGCTGGGTGTGCGGGACGGGCTCCGAAGGCTCTGACAGGCACAGCCGCCCCCTCGGAGCCTCCCCGAGCGGGCAGCGGCCGGAGGTGCCGAGCCGCCGCCACCTGCCCCGCCGGGGAACGACGCTGGAGCCGCTCGTGGGAGCGGCCGGGAGCCGTCCCGGAGCTGTTTCAGTGGCCCTCAGGGCTCCGTGGGCGATATTTGTGCATTCTGGTTAAGCCTTACACAATATTACAGATTGGTCAATTTTCTTCTTTGTGGGAGCAGAGGAGAAACAGGTCGGATGGAAGTTTAAAGCTGTATATGATGTTCCTCAGCTCTTCAGTACACCTTGGCCAAGAGATAAAGAATCGCTTTAGCACCTTCCGCCCGTGCCACTGGACGTGATTCCATCCTCCAGGTTGCAAAGGGAATGTGCCGCAGGATGAACTAACTCAATAGAACATATGTTTATACACACTCTCCTCTCGTGCTGTTTCTGTAGCCATGCTGATCTCCTTCCATATGTTTAAAACTACAGGAGTTATTCCCTTCCACAAAAAGTTGGAAGAGTATGGTTCAGTCTCACCCGTGGTGCGTTCTCCTCGTCCTCCCAAGTTCTGCTCTTGTAACCACTGGACAGAACACTTTAGTTTATTCACACTTTGTAAACACTGCAATTTCTCTCTAGGTGTTTGTTTTTCTTAGGTCAATTACCTGTGTATTTCCTTTGACTTCAAAAGCTCTTTTGGGAAGGAATTGCTTGGGGAAAGTAACAAACCTATGAAATAACAAGGTATTACTGAGCATAACTGTTACACAGTCAGTTCAACAGGTCAGTTTCTGAACTCTTGCCAAACTGGACTGGTTCAGTTTAATGACATAACATGAATATATCTTTACTGTCTGAAAAATTTGCCCAGTGTGTCTAAAAATACATTGGATATGAAGAGTTGTTGCACTGTTGCTGCCTTTAATTATATACTCTATATGTGTGATACTTGTGTGTATTCTGGGAATTTACTTTAAACCTCGTCACCAATATGAACTTTTAGCTGGAATAAGATTATTCTGGTTTAAGACTTTTAAAGGTGTTTATGATGAGTTAGGTGTGCACACAATTGGACAGCGTTTGTTTGCCAGGCTGCTGTAATTTGGTTAAACATCTTCTATTTTCAGGTCACACAGGTGCACTTGTTCAGTCTCAGCTCCCCAGCTGTGATCCCTGTAATACCATGTGCTGTCACTGTGGGGTTGCTGTAAGAAGGGAATGTTGCTTATGTTGTGTGTAAATCACTGTTGGGCCTGTAGGTTATTTGCAGTTATTTATGTGTTATTTATTGCTGTTGTCACTCTTTATTTCACACTTGGGCAGCTATCAATTTGGACATTCAATTAATCCCTGCCTGACTCTTAAAACTTGGTTGTTATTTAAAAACACTCAATGACAGATGAGATTTTAATGTCCAACCCAATTTCAGCACTTTGGTTATTTTAAGACCTTGTTTATGTGCACAGGACTCTGCTTATTAGTCTGTAGTGCAGAAAACCTTATGATGGAGTATTTCAAATCTGCTAGTGGTTGAAATGAATAAAGTCTCTGAATTGGAAGAAAAGATGGGACACCATTGTTATGTGTATTAAATAAATATCCTGCTAGTCAAGGCCTGTGGACAAACTTGTCTGTCCAAAGCTACAGTTGCTCATGCAGAAATCCAACTTACTTATGTTATACTCTACAAATCAATATTGTTAGGCAGGAGAAAAGTGCCTTTATAATTAGAAGACTTTCTAGTGTTATTACTACTAGTTGGTGATAAATTCTTTTCTTGCTTCTTTCTTTCTTACTCCTGTCAGGGATCATCATCTTTTTGAGGTGTTTTCTTGGTTCGTTAATGTTATTTTTAAATGAGGTTTTGTTTTTTTTTTTTCTTCTCATAAACAAGAAAACTTGGATTGGAAGTCAAACATTTATTTGAATTTTTACAGAGTCCTGTGCTCTCTGGTTAGTTACTTTCAGAACTGTGACAATATTTTGGGCTACATCAGAAAGATTATTAGGCAATTTTAAAAAATCTTAAACTTTTTCTTTTCCTGCAGCCACCTAGAAGAAAAAACACAGTGGGAACATCCTAAGTCTGGGAAGAGGAAACGTGTTGCAGGAGGTTTGTGTTAAACTTTTGCAATGAACTGACATTATATTACAAGCACCTGGTTCCTGCACAAACTGAGTGATCTCATTTTGATCTCTTAGTTGTTACTGATTCTAAGCTTGCAGAATATGGCTGATTTCAGTGGGGTTTTACCTCTGTGATTGTGTCTGTGTAGAGTGATCACTTAGCAGTTTTATGGCTTTCCTGCATTGCTCCATGAAGCCAAAGTACTAATTCCAGATTACAGAGTTTGTTTTAGTGTGGTTTTAAAGGCATAGAGTCAAAAGCTGGAGTTCTCTCTTTTCCTGGTTTCCATCAGAAAATATTTATAGTTGGATTATATTCTTCAAAGAATGTATTTCATCAAGGAGTATCCCTGGCACAGAGAGAGGCCTCATTATTTTTCATTTTACCCATTTCCCCCAACCCAGTTGAATATTTGTGCCAGAACAGAAGGCAGAAAGTGTTGCAGGACATTTCCAGAGGGAAATGACTTCTCAAGGACCTTGGATCAGTGCCTTAAATCAGATTTTCCCAGAAGCTTCTGTACCTGGGGGATACTGCAGTGTTGGCAAGCCATATTTCTTTTGGCATTGGAACTCTGACTAGAAGTGAAATATTTTCAGTAAATCTTAATCAAAGTGAAATGATTGCTTTCCTGCTAAAAATAGAAATACTGTGAATGGCATCTGTTAGGTACTTTTGTAGGATCTTTTATATAAGAATTTCTGATGTAAAGATGTGTCATTTTTCTTTTATTTATCCTTCCAACTTCATTGAATCATTTAGGTTTGATTATTCTATCTCATGCCCACTTGAGGGCTCTGATCTTTCAGCTTTTGGTATGTGTTACACATAACTTTTCCTAGATGGTTTTGCTGTTTATTTTAGCAGGGATACATACTGAACTGTAAGTAGTACACATGTGTATGTTCTTTGAAGCATGATTGAATTTTGCTGGGGTTTTTTTTTATGCTATAACATGAAAATATTTTTGTGCTATAACATGAAAAGATTTTTTAGACTGTCTTTGTACTTAACCTGCCAGTCACTGCACTTGTGCCAGATCTTCTGTGTATTGTACTTCTGTGAGAGAGCAATTGTGTGTGATTAGGGAAGCAATCCTTCTTTCAAGTTCTGATATTCAAGGGCAGCAGGTAGCTGCACCACCTACAGAAATAATGTAGAATTGTGTCTCATCAGTCTGATAAATCACTTAAACTTCACATTGAAGAGTATTCAAATGCCTGAAAATAAAGTTGATGTTTTATGTGTTTCTAGATCTGCCATATGGATGGGAGCAGGAGACTGATGAAAATGGACAAGTCTATTTTGTAGAGTAAGTATCTCAAATTGTGGAGTATGCTGAAGGAGGACAGCTGGGTTACATGCTGAGTAGTCTTTTGAGTTATGATACTGTGACAATATCAGTTGGAAAGACAAAAAGATTAATAAATGCAGCTTCAGAATCCAAATGCAGATATTGCAGTATCCACAGTTTCAAGGACAAATGTGGGGTCTTTTTATAGATTTGCTGAGATCTTCCTAATATAACAAGATTTTTTTCTTTTTTTCCTCTGACAAAATTCTGTCTTTTATGTCAGGGGTTCATGTGAAGGTCAGAATGGGTTATGAAGTATGTAAATACAATTATTAATGGATGCTGTCACAGCTGGGAAAAAAAGTTTGATTAAATAATGTGATTGGGATGATTTTAACCAAACTGAAAAAAAAAAATAATTTTGGGAATCTAAATAATCTGTTGGAATTTTACAAAGAAGTGGTTGAAATACATTTAAAATCTAAATGCAGAGAACAGAAGGGTTCAAACAGTTGAATTTTTGTGTTCTTTTGCAGCCACATAAACAAAAGGACTACCTACCTTGACCCAAGACTGGCCTTTACAGTAGAAGATAATCCAGTAAAACCTACTACTAGACAAAAATACGATGGGAACAGTACTGCAATGGAAATTCTCCAGGGTCGTGACTTGAGTGGGAAAGTGGTTATAATCACAGGAGCCAACTCAGGAATAGGTAAGTTATCATTGCACCTAAGGTAAAATATGGCAAACTTTATCTTACAGGCTATTTGCTTATTTAATATCTGTGTATTTTTGGGTTTCAAACTTGATTTGCACTTTTTTTTTTGTTTAAAACCCCTAATTAGAAAGGTGGGGTTTTTTTAAACTGTGTGAAGAATTTGGAGCTTACAGGAGTGCTACAGGAAAGACATCAAGTGCTGAAACAATTGATTTTTGTCTAGAAAAATACCGATGGAGGCATTTTACATTATGCAAATATATAAAGGATGGCTGTGAAAGAGAAAGGAATTTTATTTTTATGATCTTGGTGGCTAGGACAGGGAGTGAGGTTTGTATGGCTGCAGGGCAGTTCAGGTAAAGTGTTCAGAAAAACTTCTAATGCCAGCAAGGAAATTGAGGTAAAGATTTTCCCAGGAGACTGGAATTTTTATCTCTGAAGGTACTTTCAAGTGAATTTGATGATGAACTTATGTCAGGATGTTTTAACTCAATCTCCTTTAGTTCAAAGAAATACAATTTATGACTTTTAGTAATCCCTGTTAGTTGTATTGTCTCATAGGTTCATAAATCTCTTCAGACACCAGCTTGTTTAGATACCTGTTAAATATTACTGCTTCCAGAGTAAGTGAGTGAGAGATTCAGGTAACTGCTGATCTTTTGATGCCTTTTGTTGTTTGCGCTTTTCTTTGTGATAGGATTGCATCAATATTGAAGGAGTCCTTATGCAAATTATTTGGTGGTTTTTATTTTAGTTCAGAATTTTGACTTAAATGCATTTTTGAGGACATTGGGAAACCTTGGATGTTCTCGAAAATGGGTTAGTAGCAGGACTTACCACTCTGAGTTTCCTTGGGTTTTATTTCTTAATTATTTAATGGGGTGTTCCTGCACAGGAGTCACATGAAGATTTAGAGCTTTACTGTGCCTTGCAGTTTAGGCCTTAACAGCACATCCTGCTGCCACTGCCTGATGAGCTGCTACAGATTGGCACTGCAGTTGGGGCAGCAGGTGTTGTACTTACCTGTCTCAGTGAGTTTGGGCTTTCTAATGAGGTTTATGTTTTGAATTCTTGGTACAGTGTTTCTCTGCATTGCATCCAACTGTACAAATTGCTTTGTGTGCAGCTGTGCAGTTTCTGAACATTTAAAGAATTACCTGGACTCAAAGGGATTTGCTTTCTGCAGGAGAAGAGCTGCCATTCAGCCTTGGTGAATGAGTGGGAGGTGTTTGAAATATGGCAAAAGATTAATTCAATATATATTATGGTTTTGTTAAGATTTTTTTTAATGTTTCTCCCTTAGTTTATAATCTGGATTGGTCACAAGTAATCAATCTTGAAGTATTTTTTGCTTTGATTTAGAGTCCAGAAGTATGATGGTAGCAAATTTGTGATTCAGATGGTGTTATGGCCTATTTAACTCAAAACTCTTGAATATCATATTGCATTTAATGCTGCTTTAGTCCTATGCAGTGTCTGATGTTTCTTACCAGTTGCCATGGAGCATGGATTAATAAGCTGGTTCAAGGGGACTCTTACCAGTTTTGAAGCTTATTTTGCAGTTATTTTAGGGTTTCAGTGCTCTGTTTCATTTGGTGTTGTAGATAGTCCTTTTAAATTTTCTGTGTAGGTTGGAGGTAATAGTTTCCTCCCTGAGTATTTTGAGGAGTAAACAATTCCTGTGATTTCAGAACAGCAAAACGTTTTCTTTTAGAGGCAAACATAAATAATTTGAGGGAAATATTGTTGTCCATCAAGTGGAAAGAGATAAAAACAATATATTACTTGTTGAGCATTTGTTTGTATTCAATAATGCAAGGAAGAAAAATAACCCTTTGATGATTGTCCAATTGAGTTGCAGTGGTATATTTGAAAATAACTAACTGTGGTGTCTGTCCATTTGTTGAGGAATGTTTCATTTCAGGATGAGTAGAACAAAGATCAAGCTGTAACTTGATAGACCGAAGCAGAAAAATGCCTTTTCAATTACTGCATTGCTGGATGCTCAAGATAAAGTTTGGAAAATGCTGAGAATCCCTTGAAAGATGGATAAACATATAAGTGATGTTTTTATTCATCCATATACTCTGCTTTAAGATAGCAATGTTAAAAACAGATCAGCAAAGATGGAATGATATCTTAATTCACTTTATTTGTGAATCTAATACTTCTGTGTAGCTTGTCAGGAGCATTTTTTCCCTTAGAGCAGAAAAATCTCCTCAACTTCTGAAAAACAGAGATGCTTGCTTAGTTACTGAGGGAATACTTTGGATGACTTCAGCAATTTTTGTGTTTTACTGGTGTCACAAATTGCCTCATTGCAAATAACTTATTATGTCTGTAAATAGGAACACTGTTTGCCCTGTGCTGGTTCTTTTCATTCCTGATTAGGAAAGTGGTCTGTAAGCATCTCCTAGATTATACACCCACTTGCTTAACTTAATCTGTAAAATTGCTGTGGATAGTGTGAGGGGAAAAACTACTAAAAAATACATTTATAAACACTTAATTATTTTTGATTAGGAACCAGGCAAAGGTTAACAAATGGTTCATGTTCTTACAATACAAAGAGGTCCTAGCAGCTCAAGAGTTGTTAGTGAGATATTTTCTTTTTTGTTTTAGAAGCTTTTTCTTCTGGCAGTGCAGTCCAAGTATTCTTTAGGGTTTCTTTTCTCATCATTTTTTTTAAGCTCAATCAAAATTTTAGCCTGAATATCACGTTAGAAAGTTGGGGTAACTTTTGGTCCCAGTAAAGCTGGTATATTAAAAAGAAGTAGGACAGACTTACTGAGCAGTTCAGTCTTGTGCAGTCAGCCCTGGTTTTAAAAGCATATTGTTCTCTGTGCATTTAAATGTGAATAGTGTAAATTGTCAGTTGGTTCTGTCAGAGTCAGTAAGACTTACTCCACTGGGAGGAATTGAAGGTGTGTGCAGTTTTAAGTGTTTTTCTGTTCAAAGGTCTCACCATGAGCTTGCAGAGAAAGACCTTCCCCAGCTTGCTGCTGGTATGAGCTGATTCCTGCTCACCAGTGTTGCCAGTAGAGGTCTGTGTTGCTCTTCGAAAATACTGAACAAAAGCACCCTGGTGCTTATTGCTCTCCTTAGGAAATGCTCCTGTAATTCTGTTGTTTGTGTTCTTAATTATTAGGGCCAGAATTGCAAATTTATAAAAGTGTGTCAGCAGTTCCTCTAGGTTTAATTTTACACAGAGATGTGATATTTTCAACTCTTGCATGTAAGCAATCTCAAATGAGACATTTTAAAAAAAATAATTTAACTTGGCTTTAGTATCAAGAGTGCCAGTTGTTTAGCTAATATGATTTTCTGACTTACATAAAAATTTCTGTCTGTTTTTAAGGATCATATATGACCTGTGTGACCATGGGCCCATGATGTGTTCTGGTTTCTGTGTCAGGTGCAGTTTACATCTAACCCAGTGACTGTGGAGTGTGTCTGAGTGGTGAAGTGCAAGTGCTGTTGCAGAATATAATGGAAGGGCAGAATGGGTCTGTTCTGTCCAGGCAGGCAGATTCCACAAAACAGGCTGTTTCTTAATGGGTTTCCAAGATTTTATCACAAAGTTGTATTGATAATCCCAACCAAGCAGTTGCTCAAACTGGGATTCTTATTTTTCTGCTAGATGAAGGTTAAAAGAAGCCTGTTCATTGCTTTTGTAAGGGATGCCCAAAACAACCAGATTAGGTTTTTTTCAGAGGATGAGGAAGATCCAGATGCTCCAGCCACAATGTGGCTTGCTGTATTGCTTTCTTTTTTATTGCTTTCTGTTTTAATGTTTTAGATTGTTTCCGCAAAATAATTGTTGTTTATTGTTTTGTTGGAATTCTCTTTTTTCTGCAACTTTTACTTTTGTGCACTGGAGAAGTCTTAGCCAGGAGAGAAGCTGTGGATTAGGTACTAAATGAGTGCTTTAAAGATGAGTCACTGCTCCAGTTAGATTTTGGTGTGTATATACATTTGGTGTGAAAAGTTACCGTGGTTCTTTTATTTCTTGTACAGAACTTCAGTGTTAGCAACTTCTGTCATGGTGCAAAAGGTTGGGATATGTGCTTATAACTTATCTCAATAAAACATCTGCTTTATGATATAAAAAATTGTTTTCAATGTCTGGCCATTTAATTTTTATAAATGATAAGAATTTTGCTGTTTTATTCTTCTCTTGTAACTTTTTCCCTAATGACTCTCTGAGCAGCCTGGCCTAGTGGGAGGTGTCCCTCTCCGTGGCAGGATTGGAACTGGGTGATCTTTAAGGTCTCTTTTGACCTAAACCTTTCTGTGATGATGTTTTTAGATGAAAAGTTAGCTTGAAATAGTAAAAAAAAGAGTTCTTACAAAACTTGTACAAGTTAGATTGCTGGGGTTTTGAAACAAAAAGCCTGATTACAACTAAAAATTATTGGTGCATATTATCAAAAGATGACATGTTCTATTAAAATGTGTCTTAGGGCAATTAGGTGATCACTAATTGAGTAATGACTATTTGAGTTACTACTTGTAAGAGAAGAAAAATTAAACTTTTAAAACTTACTAACTTTTGTGTGAAGACTCCTTAGGGTCTTTAATAGATGCTGGCTTCTTTTCAGCACTGTGCCCTTAATCTGTGGGCAATGGAGAGATCAGAAAAGTATGGTTAAAAAGAATATTTTTATTTCTGAAGGAATCAAAAATTCTCTGTACTGCTCTGTACCTGCAGAGAAGAGAATTTTGTGAATATGGGGAGCTATTGTAGTTCAGAATGTAGTGAGGTTATTTGTGGGTGACAGCATTTTTACTGAGGCTTCATCAGCCTTCAAAAAGAAGGTAACATTTGCTGATCCTAATTAGACCAGTGAATGGTCTCATTTATGTCAAACTCTGGTCATATGAGAGGAATTAAACAGACCCTTCACATATCACTGAGTACTTGATTTTATTAGTATTAGTCTGACTGTCTTAAATACAGACTTTGTCTTTTGCAGTACTGCCTGGAGTTTGGTGGTCTAAGCCCACGGATGTTTGTCTGTCAGGAAGGAATTATTCAGCTCTACTTTTGAGCTAGATTGCCAGTTTTCCTTGAAAAATGTGCTCATTTTTCTTTGAAAGAACTGCTCATTTCTAATTTCTCTCTCCTGTTTCCACATGAAATAGAGGTTTTGCAACTGGCAGGGCTTCTGCAAAGGAACTGCTCAGGATAGTCTTTGTTTCAGATTCACTTTATGATTTCTTGTATGGTTTTGGAGTTTCTCTTATGCTGGAACACCTGAACTTTGTCAGCCTTGAAAAAGTCAGTTTGTTTTTGTTGAGTAGTTTGTTTTGGGAAGAGGAAATACATCTGTCTGCTTTTGGTCCGTCTTGTTATTTTTCTCATTCTATTCATATGATGAATTTAAGATTTCTTAGTGAAAACTTCTTTTTTTATATGGTTTATTACGATGAAAAAAGAACAAGGTGTTTGCTTTCCAGTAATTATTATTTGCATCCTGTTTCTTACAAGAGCAGAAAAAGAGGTGTGAGCTGGGGCAGCAAACTTGTGACAATGTTTCTTAAAAGGTTTTTTCCTCAGTTTAGTGAAAAGAGTTTGTTGTCTGAACCAAAACTAATGTTCATAAATGCGTGAAATCCTGTGGATTAATAAAACTTCTGCCTGTTTTTATTAGGAGTTTCTGTGCACGGTTCTGATGTAGCTCATTGGTGCACAGAGAAGGGAGTGCTGGGGTTTTGCTAAGGGGATGCATCTCATGTTCTCATTACAGAGCAGAACTTGTGGTAAGGGGACTGGACTGTTTGAGCCTTTGAAAGGCTGGAGGTTTCCGTGCTGGGAGGTTGGGATTCAAAGCTTATTGTGAGGCAGACAGAAAGATCAGCAATATCTAACCTTGGATTATTTTTCTTGTTCCTGAAAATGTTTTCATGGGATACTTTTGCATTTATTGGGCTTTTAAAAGCATGGAAGAGCTGCTTCTTGATGTATGTTTTGATTTTTTGTGACTCTTAGGCTCTGAGTATCATGAATTATCTTACACAGCATGAGTAGCACCACCATGAAAATGTTGGTGCCTTCTGGTGCCTTTGTAGAAGTTTTGCTGTTTGCTTCTTAAACTTACATTTAGCTATTTTTTTCAGGCATTTCCTTTGTGGAAGTCCAAACCTTTGTAGCAGGCATGAATTTTCTTGTAAAACAGTTTGTTGAGGGAATGGGAGTATGGTGCTTTTCCAGGAGAGCCTGGGTCTTGTAGGAAGTGTATTTTTGGCCACAGTAGAGTGTTGGGGTAACTGATGTTGATAAATACAATTTATGGAGGGGAATGTGCCTCTGGGGTGGAACTTTTAACTCCTTCTGTTGTGGGATGTTTGTAGCCATCAGTCAGAGGCTTGGTAGTACCGATGTACTTTGAACAATTAAAAATCCACTAAAAGCTATTATTTTCAAAGTTAAATTAATAGAAAAGGGTTCTCTTTAACTTACAGAGTGTTTTCTTAAAATTTATGGTAGGTAATAGTGAGTTTTCCATGAGTGCCATCAATCTGTTTTACCTCTGGCTTAATATTGTGGAATATTAATATTCCTCTGCTTTACATAAGGCTCCAACTGCTTACTTGTTACATACTGTAAATATTAAGAGGTCCCTTTGGACTTCCTGTAATTTATTTTTCTTATTGAGTAAGCTGAAAATGGTGTCAGATGTTCATACTGCTTTTTCATGTCCATTTTGATGAATCTATTTATTACTTGTGTAATGAGCAGTACACATGGTTGGTTAGCCAAGTTATTGAACTTCATCAACCTTGGCTGAAATTCACAATGCATGTGAAACTTGTTGTAACATGTAAGAAATTACATCTGGGCTAAATGGTTCAATAATGATTACTGCTTGTAAAGGAGTATTTTCACAAAGGATGGGATTGAGCTGTGGGCCTGTGTTGCACTTTCAGGTATTTCTTCTACAAAGAAAAAACATTTGTAGAACAGGGAACCTTCCTAGGTGATGCTAATTTCTTGTCTCCTTTCTAAGAGCTAGAAAGACTTTTCAACTTGATTGCTTTTCTGTCTTTAATTTCACAAAGGCTTTTCTTTTTATTTTATGCAAACTTCATAATCCAGAGGTGAAAAGACCTTTTGCATGAATCTGTTTTTCTTGCTGCAACGTTGATATTACTCTTTGCATCATTTTGTGTCTTCATATTTTGACAACTCGTGCTTCAAGAATAGTTTGAATACATACGTTTGTATTATTTTGGAATGCTTGCTAGTTGCTGGAGAGGGAAGAGGTTGCTAAATGCATTTTATTTTCTAATGCCAGGATCTTCTGAAACGTATAGAGACTTTTCCAGATACTGACAACTCTAGTTACAGCTGTAGGTGTACATTAATGTGATGTTTTTGTCTTACTAGCAGAAAATTTTTAGTGACTACATCTATGCTAAGTAGATCCACCAGAAGGAAGGATTTCAATTTCGTGTGTCCCTTTTATGCTTCTCATCCTTGGTTGTGTCAAGGTGTTAAAAGTCTTGAAACTCAAGCCTGAAACAGTAAATCCCTACCAAGAAGGAAGTGAAGGGAGACAGGTTAAAAACCTGGGTAGATAAAGGTCAAAATCCTGACAAGATTAAAAGGAATTTTACCTTCAGAATTTGTGATGCCAGAATTTCATCTGAATTAGAGAATAAGAATAGTACAGTGAGAAAATCACTGATCTTACACTCATTCTAAAGTCTGTGATACACAGAGTTTTTTAAAAGACAGTGTGTGATTTATGAAAATAAATTTGTCAAGTGTCACATTCTTTCAGGAATTCTCAAGGGAAGACCTTCAAAACCAAAAGTACCTTTATTTTCCTTTTTTTATTAGTTAATGGTATTTGCAGTTTCTAGGTCACACATTAAACTCTTAAGCCTTTCTCTTGTTTTTATTTTTCTTCTGTGAAGGGGAGATTTTGTTCTTCTTTTTCCATTTATTCTGTTGGCTTGTCATTTTAATATGTGAGATCTCTGTAGCTTTATGTTCAGCTACATAACCTCAGTATTTTTGTTCCTGTAACATCCAGCTGGTTTTGATTTCTTGCTGTACTTCTACATCATGGATTTCAGTACTTCATCTGTTGCTTCAGAAAACCCCCTACAGTCTGTCTTCAAATCTGAATGGTTTCATAGTTTCAATACACTTTGATTCCTCTCCTTCAATTAATGATAGTTACTTTAGTCACTATTCCTAAGTTCCTATTCATAGTTAATATCTTTTGTATTAAAAATATTGCTGAAGTTAGGTTTTCTGATTCTTGTTGTACTTTCTTGATAGAAATAATATGTGTGAGAAAGGAGTTGTCACAGTTCCGTTCTGGATGTCTTTATTGAAATCTTGTCCATGTACTGTGACTCAAGGTTTTAAACGAGTGTTGCTTTGAAATTTTTCATTTTTTTTCCCAGGTTATATTATCTTTGCAGAAGGTACCTTTGATGTCTCCTCATTATTTATTCTTTATTCAAGCAGCTTTAACACAAATCATTCTCTAATTTGGTTTCCTTTATTTTTTTACCTGAAAATCAAAATCATAAAACTTGTGGGGCATTTGTGAGGAGGTTTGCTAATTCTCCTGTATCACAACCAAATTGAAGGAAACACTGTCACATCGTGTACTCAGAGATTCCGCATCTTGAGAGATTCTGGTCTGTTCCTCTCCTGCCACTGGCAAGCATGAGCAGCATATCCTGCTTCTATATATTTGTACATTGTTGACATTGATTGTGCTGCTTAAGATTTTGAGAAATGTGTTGTTAGCCTTATTTTACTTACGGAGCAACATATGGATGCTGTAAATTATCTACATTACATGGACAGATTATGTCTATGTCCATATTCTAGTTTAAAGTGGGAGTTAGATTGTTCTGTCACAAGATAAAATATGTGTTTCTCTGAATGCTATTCTGTTTCTTCAGCAGAGGGAGTAATTAAGATATATTAAGAGTAGGAAATATGGCAACTAAAAAAGAAAGCTTTTTTATTTATTTGGGTCTGTGTCCAGCTGTGAGCAGATGCTGAGGGGTATAAACTTTCTCTTGCTTGAAGATTTTTAATTCTGATGGTAAAATTAGATTATTTTGTGCCTTGCTAAGCAAAGAAGAGTGCATGAAAACGTGCATGACCTATTTGGCAGCACACTTCTGGCATTGTGAGTGAATGAAGATTGTGATCTCTGAGAAGGTGTCTCACTGTGTGTTTCTGAATTGAATCTGTGGTCCAGGGAATAAAGCCTGAGACTTCTTGGTTCTGCTCTTTGCATCTAGCACTTTAAACACTCATCTCTGGCTAAACAAAAGGTTGTGTATCTAGAATGTAAGGCAGAGAGAGGCTTCATAATAGAGTAGAGGAAAAAACTTGGTATGGAGCTTGTAACCCTTATTGGTCTGTTGCTTTAGAGAATAGTTGTCACTGAGCTCCTGGGTGGGCTGCTGGTGTTCCAGCTGTTAGGAGATGGACTTTTAATGACTTCTAAAAAGATACAAATTAATTTTGGTGTGGGAAGATGCATGGCATGTTTTCATGCACTTCTTGAGGGTGTGGCAAAGAGGTTTTTGATGATTTTTTTTTTTTTTTGCCCATGGCTTTACATTGTAATTAATGACTCCTAATTCTTGCTTGTTTTCCATTCTCCTTGCTTTTGTGTACAGACACTTTTTGTTAATACTGTTCTTATTCTCCATCTTTTGTTTCAGAACTCCATCTCCTGCCTTACTTTGTATGTCGGAACCACATGATGGATCATTTGAGTTACATAACAGCTTCCCACCTCCCTCTTCCCTTCGTAGTTTAAAGCACACCCAAAGGTTTGCCAGTTTTGAACTAGAGAGACCACTGAACTGCATCTCTCCTGTGCTCAGGTCTTTCTGCAGGATCCTCAAATGACTCTTTTATTAGACTGTTCCTTTACTGCCAAACTAAATAAATTTTCTTATCTCGTTTGGCCCAAAGACAGAGGTGGGTGGAAACTGCCAGAAATCAGGTAGTGTTGTTTCAATTTTCAGTTTCTTCCTTTCCTCCTGATACAAAATGTGAGCTCCTTAGAATAGGGCCTGGCTCTGTATGTTTGATTCCCTAAGATATCTCTTTTTTTGTAAGCTGAGCTGTGAGCTTTTTAGGAAAGAACCTTGTTCTATTATTTATCTGTAAAATGTCTAGCGTGCTTTTTAAAATCTTTCACTGTTTGTGTAACTGATATAAATAAATATCAAGTTTGTTTTAAGAAAAAAATTGGTCCAGTTTATGTTGTAGCACTTTCTCTGTATCTTTACATAACACTGAGCATTTCTCATGAAATGACTTTGAGATTAAAGCTGGGAGGATCTAGCACTTTGGCTGACAGCACAGTGTGTCTTTTAATTATTCTGCCTTGGATGAAGTATTCCTCTTTATTGAATTTACTTCTTTTATTAACATTGCACTGTTGTACTTGCCAAAAGGAGATACAGAGCATGCAACTAATTTTTTTATTATGTTTAATTAGGGCTCAGCTGTACAGAAACCTATGATAGTGTTGGCTAACAGAGGAGCAGAAGTGTACTTGAAAAGAAACTAGACAATTTCTGGCTTTTTGCTCCATTTTTGCTTTGGTGGGAAAAACTGTTGTGTTGCTAAAAGCTACTGCTGATGCAAAGACCAGCTTTAGAGAAGTGTTTGCCAACTCCTTTTCTCTGAACTTGGAATTTTATTTTTTTTAAATGTGATTTAAAAAAAAAATCTCAGGAGAGACGGTCAAAGGTAAATCTTAAATTCTCTGGGATTTTTTTCTGTTCACTTGTGTGAGAAGGTGTGTTAAAAGTAGCAGCAATATGGGAGGAAAAATGTCCCAAAGTTTGGAAAGGGGTGGGAGGAAGCAAAAACTCCACCCCTCAAAACAGCTTTTAAAATCTAGTTGATACTGAATTTCTGATCAGACTTAAGTTCCATTAGGAATGCTGTGAAGGCTGGCATTTTTCCAGAACACAAACCCTTCAAGGGTGTGTGGATTAGGTGGAAACTGAAATCTCTTTGCTGCTGCTGGTGTTGGGTAAATCCTTATGGTTTGTGTGTGGGACTGGTGTAAGTTTTGTTGCCACCACCTCTCTTTAGCTCATCTCAGCTTTGCTGTTAAATAACGATGAAGCCACAGCAGCTTGCACAAAAATGTTATTTATTTCCTTAATAATGTAGTCAAGGACTGATATTTAT
Source organism: Cettia cetti (assembly GCA_013401135.1). Taxonomy (NCBI): domain Eukaryota; kingdom Metazoa; phylum Chordata; class Aves; order Passeriformes; family Sylviidae; genus Cettia; species Cettia cetti. The sequence continues at coordinate 26,948 of VZUI01003045.1, forward strand.
AAATATAGTGGCTTTATTTAAGCAAATAAACAAGCAAGCTGGTCGCTTGTCCCACAGTTGCTAAACCTTCAGGAATAATTACTGCAGAGACATGGAGTGCCCAAAATGTCACAGCAAATTTGGCTTCTCAGACCTGATCTAGATTTCATCAAGATTATGATTTGATGTTGACTTACACTATGGGCAGATCTGTTGTTTTCTGCTACTCCAGGTTTCAGTTAAATGTTTAATTTGGAAGTGTTTATTTTGTAGCAAAAATAGAAGTAGTGTGTTAATATAACTGTAGTCTAACAAAATATTTTTTTATCCCTTATGAATATAAGCATTTGTAATTCTGAATAATTTAGAGTTTTTACTAAAATAAAGAATATGAGTCACACTAAAATAAGTTCTGCTTATTTTAAGACAAAGTGCTATTTCAGGTTTCTTTTAAAATGTGTGTAACTCTATTTGACTTGGTAATAATACGTTTAAATATTCTTTGAGGTGGAAAGGTTGTTTTTGTTTAGAAAATGTAAAGTTGTGTGTTGACTTGCTTCATATTCAGATGCCTGTCTGCCTTCCTGATATATTATCTTCTACAATGGAAAAAAATTGTATGCAAACAGAAAAATAAACTCTTTAATAAATTCTCCTTAAACATTAAATATAAAGCCAAATGCTAAATTTTGATGTGGTTTTTTTTAAATACCGTAATTGATTTGTGTTAGGAAAACTGGCTACTTTTTTTGCAAGAAGCCACAATGGTCATTTTTAAAGACAATCAAAAGAAAACATGAATTTATTCCATGCTTGAGGAAACACTGAGAATAGATGGTTCAAACAGGAGAATCCCTAGTTCCAGATGTGATGCTAAGATATGAATAGTTGTATTAATTTCTGCAAAGTTTTTTGGTATTGGTAAAATGCCATTGGCAATGCCATTGGTAAAATGCCATTAGACATACACTTTAAAAATATTCAGTAAAAATTTGTTTGGAATTTGGTAGGAGCATGATTCTGTAATAGATAAAGAAATGCAAGATCCCTGGCCACTGTACCTCTATTCAGGCATGTTACAGGACCAGCTTGCATTTAGATGACTTGGGAAGTGGGAAAAAAATAATCTTGATTGGGATGATCTCTGCAGTTCAGTATAAAATTTCACTTTTGGTTTTGTCTCCCCTTATGTTTCCATTAGGCTGTTTCAAGACAATCTAACTTAGCTGAAAACCACAGTTACTCTGAGTAGTATCTCTGTTTATTTCAGGGGCAGACATTTAGTGGTTGGTAGGGATTGCCTTGACACAACCAAAGCAAGGTCTTGCCTCAGGACATGAGAGGTAGCTTGGCCCTGGATTTAATGTGCTGCATTCTCACTCCAGGGCTCATTCCAAGCTGGAGTCCTTGGCTGTTATTCCAATGTTTCTATTGGAAAGTAGCACCTCTGCTCTGTGAAGGATCAGCAGTGCGTGTTTGGATCTGCTGTGGGAGCTTTGGGTAGCTGGGATATGGATCAGAGTTGGGTGAAACAGCTGAAAGGACTCAATTCCCAGCTTCCTTCAATATCTGGTGTGAGGACATCATCGTTGGGCTGGTGGATGTCCTTGGGCAGTGAGCTGGAGCAGATACCAGGTCTGATTGCAGCCCCATAGTTGCAGCATATTTATGATGTATGTGCCTGTCGTGGCCACTGTGCTGGATTCTTGCTTGCTTGCAGCACCATCAGTTACAAATTCAGCTTTCTTAACTTCAAATGATGCATTTTAAATTTGTTACAGCAGCAACAAGCAACAGATATTTATAATCCTATTAATTTAAGGGTTTTTTAAAACGTTTGTTTAGTGTTGCCCTCCCTTCAGAGGAAACAAAATGTTTTGAGGTTTTGTCAGTGACAACAGCAGAGCAGTTACTATTAAGAATAACTTGGTCTTGCTCAGGGCAGTGTATTGCAAAAAAGTGTAAGGAGTGCATAGTTTTGGGTTGGTTAGATGGAAAACAGAACCAAGGCATTACTCATCCTGTTTCGTTTGGGTTGGCGTTTTCTGTGCTTCATGACTCCAAGAAAAACACGTTTGTCCGATTTACACACAAAGGGAGAGGCAGGATGTATCTTTCATATAACATCACACTTTGCAATGAAAAATATCAGTGTGTGTCATTGCCTTGTGCCTGCAAACACATGGGAACAAAAGCAGCATTAGTATTCCATGGGAATTGCTCATTTTAGATTGAGTCTCTTAAAATATCTTAGTGCTTTAGTTGCTTGAAAACTTGCATTTGGAGCAAGTTGAGTCTCTTTAAGATTTTATCCTAAATATCCATACTGAAGCAGAGTGGATGCAGCCAAGCAATCCTGATATGGAATGTGTGGTGCTTTTTTGGCTCTGCAAGGTTTGAGCTTGTCAGTGTTGTGATGTTTTGCATGTGCCTGTGCAAGCTCTGTTGGATGTCGTGCTCTGGACCCAACAGCACAAGCAGCAGCAGTCCTGGGTGTGGAAGATTCTGCTCTAAATCACACCTCAGTGCTGCAGTATTTCAACCTGAAAAGGAGCTTACCCAGAATTCTTTATCACTTTATCTGTAGCACGTTCTAATCTTCTTTACTCCTGTCCTCAGGAACTGTTGAATACGATGAACTGATTCACTCTCACTGGTGTTTAGGTCTTCCAGGTTTGAAGGAATCCAAGTGATTTCTAAGACATAAGTATCTGTTTTGTTTATGTTTAGTTCTCTGGAGTCCCCAAGATCAGAAAACAGTCTGTTTGCTGTGATGCAGCAGTTGGGACGAGAAGTTTTAGAGATGGTTTGTTGCAAGCAAATCCTGTAGGCTTTTATACAGAGAGCTAAGCTGTTCAAAGAATGATGACATCATTATATTTCAAATGTGTTGTAAAGGACAGCTCCAAGGAAGGTATCCTGGAATATTTGGGTGAAGATAGAGAAGCTGAAGGAAACTTGCTATTGTCTAAAATGTTTTTGAATTTTTCTGTATGTTTAAACCTCCTTATATATAAAATAAAGAATGTTTTAAGACATTTAAAGGCCTGGTGCAGATTCTCTTTACAAAATGTCCCCCAGTGATTGATGGAGTGTATGCTGTCTGTTTAAACAAGGAATCACTGAAATACTTTTCCACTCAGTGAATCCCTTTCTCTGTTTTATGGAGGACGTTGCCCCATTGGACAGAGCCCTGTTCTCATCTGGTGTGTGTTGACACAGTGTAGCTGGCATTAATTGAGCGATTCTAACTGCTTCTTAATTGACACCATTAGCTGAAAGTCTGCACCAAAATTCAGTGGCAGTACTCGACTGCAGATAGGCAGGAATGTGAGGATGTTGAACAATCATCGTAGAAGATGAAGAATAAAATTGAGTGCTAATTTCTGAGTCTTTATGAACGAATGCTGTAAGAGAGGGCTGAAGGGTTTTAAATGTCTCTAGCAAATCCCATGTGCATGTAGGTCTCTTGTTAGTTCTGCTCCCAGTCCTTTAGGTTAGCTGGTGATGTAGAACTGTGCCATAATGTTTATCCTCATGTATGTCTTATTCTTAAAGAGGATTTTCACTTCTGAGTGTCGGATTAGAGCTCGTTCAGCCAGAGCACCAGCAGCAAGAGTAGTTGATCTCAGCACAAACTTGAGATTTCCAGGGCAATTGCTTGAAATTATTATAAAACATATGCTCAAAATAGTTTATTTAAATACTCCATACAATGCAGTGATTACTTTTCCAAAGTGGATGTTATTTAAGTATGTTATTCTCCTGTCACATTTAGGGGAAGAGTCTCTTTTATTCCTTGTAATTGGTTGTGCTTGATGGCCAAGCCTGTAATTCTGTGCTGTTTTTCTAGTGTAGTTTTCCCTACTTTTAAAACCCCCACAACAAGTATGCAACTTGTTGGCACTGGGCTGTGCTGTCTCTTTTACCTGGATTAAATAGCTCTGCAATAGCCTAGTGCTGTGGTACAGGGAAGCTTCACCCCTGGAGGATATCACTTGTTTCTTGGAAAAGAAACAAATGTCATTGCTGTTAATGTCCCCTTGTTAATGTCCCCTCGCTGTGAAGGGGCTGTGTCACTAAGTGGTGGCAGCCTCAGATTAAGTGAAGTATTAAAATCTTTGCTTCTTTTAAAGTCCACAGAGTAGGTAGAATTAAGGTAGCTCTGGTTCCTTAATTGTACATGTCCCTTACATCGCTTTTTAGGCTTCTCTTTCTAGGTAACCCAGCTGTGACTTTTTTCAAGGTTTTACTGTTTGAGTGTTTATGATCTTTGTGGTTTAACTTTGGTGTATGAAACCACATTCAGTGTGGATTGTGATTCAATGGTAGTTTTTATAGAGAGGTACAATGTTTATTTATAGAGTTTAAATAGTTTTGTACTTTACTCAATCCATGTGTTAGGCTGAGGTTTTAAAATTTACTGTATCTTGAAAATACAGCTGCATTTTGCTGAAGAACAAATTCTGTTGGTGGACTTAGTTTAACACAGTGAATCTGACAGGAAATATTTTCCACCCTGCTGGAAGCTTTTCCCCACCTGTCTAAACTTTTTGATACTGGGGGAGGAAAGAAGCATTAATAGTTGCAGAAGAACCAGAGAGCTAAAGTTATAAAAAGCTTTACAGGTGGTTCTGTAAAGCAGAAAGTGAGGTGCTTCCAAACTCCTCCTTCAGGTGTTCCAGTGAGAAATTGCATGTGCATCTAACTGTCCTAAATAAAGTGGAGGAGTGTTTGTGAATTAGTTTAAAATATGTCTGATGAGGAGACATGTCAGCACTTCACCTGTGGCTGCATTTGAATGGAGGGTTTTTTAGCACATGATTTCATGTAAAGATCAGAACGTGTCTGCCTAAGGGTGAAGAATCACTCTTTGAAGCTCAGAGAAGAGCAAGGACATCCTAAAGAGAAGTGCTTAACACTGATCTCTAAGTTTGCAAGGAAGAGTCCAGATAGCATAAAATGAACTAAACTCACAGCATGTAACTTGCTTAGTTTATAATGAGTATCAAGTTATTAACTATAGGGGGGAATGACATGGAATTTATTAATTTGCACAGTTTATTATTTTGCACAGTGTGACATGGGGTAGAGTTAGCAAAACATCATCACGCTTTGCTAAATAATCTGGCCACCAGTTCTCAATCTTTATTTAACAATAGCAAAACTATTCCCAGGTGTTCCAACTAGTTTTTAATAATACAGTCAGCCAGTCAAAAGAAGTATTCTTGTGCAAAACAAGAAGCATAACAGCTAGCTAACGGTACATCGTATATTAGTTACATGAAAAATTCTAGTTAAATATGCTTAAAGTGGAATTAGGAACAAGGGCAATCTTTGCATATGCTGTGGCTGAATTCATGTGCATGCAATGAATTATCCAGGTAATTAAAGTTGCTTGGTGCAGTGAATGGCTTTAAAGGAGATACAGGAAAATTGCTTGGACTTAAATACCGTAAGTATGTAATTGCTGAAAATTGTATAAATTTATCTTGGTGTCTGTTGTTTCTATAATGTAAGTTATGTTTTGTGCTGTAACTGGATTTTGTTGCTCCAGGATGTTTTGGAAGTGACACAGCCCATCTTCGTAGGCTTTTTGGTAAACAGTTTTTAACAGAAAATCATGAACATGCTTTAAATGTCATAAAGCTAAAACAAATACCTCTTCTCTTTGCATTCTTCACGTACTCGAATTGTTGGGCATTTCATTTTGATTCTTCCTTTCATAGTTTAGGCTTTTCTAATTGAACTCATTAAGCTGTGCTATGCCTCTTTCAGCTAGAAGGCAATTCCTGTCATTGGCACAGTTCTCCATGGAGATGGACACCCAGTGATACTGTTAACTGCATCACAAATATGTAGTAGCTCACTCCTGGTAGAAACCTGGGTTCTGGCTCAGTACTCTGCACTTCTTGGGCATTTTGCTCTCCCCAAAAATCCTCATCTCCTGTAATTTCTCACAGTTTTTTTTTCCAACTAAATGAAGTTTACTTTGGACCAACTTCAATGCAGCTTTTCATTAGTGAATTGAGTGAAAGGTTTTGTTCCTCTGCCACAGGTGGTGTCAGACTCTGAGGCCACCTGTGCATCTAAAGAGCCCTGAGCTCAGTTTTGGATAGTCTGTCACTTCCAGTGTGAAGTTGCCAGGCACAGTGGCTCTGCAGTCTCTTTGTGTGGCACATTTTTCACAGTCAAACAAGGAAGGAACACATCCAGTCCTGCTCTTCTAAAAGGTGAGGACACTGGCAGGCAGAGAAGTTGAGTCCGTTTTTTGCAGATGCCAGACCCATTTTGTACAAAATATATACAATTATTGCCCAAAAGACCTGATCACATTGAGGTGTCTGTGTTTCTTCATGTTTGCTCTTAGAAGCTGAGTCCCAGGTGGCTGTCACCAGACTGCAGGTAGCCTAACTGCACTGAAGCATGTGGCTCATGTTTTCAGGTAATTCTACAGCTCTGTGTTGCTACTGGCACCTGTTTCTGACCAGGACAATGTTTTATCCTAGGTTTTGAAACTGCCAAGTCGCTTGCCCTGCACGGGGCGTGTGTCATCCTGGCCTGCAGAAGCCTGGCGCGAGGCAACGACGCCGTGCAGCGCATCCTGGGGGAATGGGTGAGTGCATGCACAGAGCCCAGCACGGAGCTGTGCTCTCCAGGACATCGAATCTCTGCAGTGCCAGCAGTTAAACAGAGCACTGCCGTGCCAGAATCTAAGGAAAAAGTAATCTGTCTTATTTGGTAGCAGCCTGCTCAGGTGCTGGTGGTGGGTGTTACAGGTTTTTCATTCCTTATGAATGTGTTGGACTGCAAGGCTTGATGTGTTGTTATCCATGTTATTTATGGATGCTTTGTAAGGGAAAAAAAAATGTTTGGAGGAACCACTGAGGCTTGGTTCATAGAAAAGGACATTACAGAACCAAGGTGAGTAACTATCCAAAGGAGGATGGACACAGTCCTCCAAAACTACCTCTGTTTTGCCCATAGTTGTTCTGCAGTGAGAGATTTCAGAGGGTCATTTTTGTACTTTTCAAACACAAGAATGTTTCTCCTTTTCTCTGAGTTCATTAGGCTCTGCAGCCCTGCTGCCAGACTGTCTCAGTGCTTTTTCCCTTCTAGCTTCTTCCCACTTTTTTTCATTTTTCTCCCATTTTTGTCAGACAAACACAAGCTTTTCAGTCCTGTCTATTGTCTTGTTGCTCTCTGACACCTAACTTTCCCTGATCCCTGTTTTTTAAATGATCTTCTAAGGCCCTTATTAAAATATATTCAGCCCTCCTAGTTTATTCCTCCCACAGTAATTTATTGCAAGGATTGCAAGCTACTTTTATTTGAGCTTGCTGGGACTGCTGACTTCCAGAAGAGAATGTTGTGACATCTCTATACTTAAATGAATAAAAGACCAATGGATTAGATTCTTGGATTTTTATTTCTTTCCAGCTAAAATTAGTGATGAGTGTTTTGCTTTTATTTCCTGAGCTGTCAGAGTCTTTCAGCTACTCCCAGATGACATGGGAGAGTGCTCTGTTGTATTAATATTTACATATAAGTAGTCTAAAGTTAATTATAGTATTTTTAATGCAACATAAATGGTGCTTATATATGTGTATTTGCAGATAAGTAATGCTTTCAGTGTTGCTAATTTAGTAACCACAAGTTTCATGAAGAATCAGTCCTTGGATTTAGGCCTTTTTCTCTTACCCAGATCATATGAATGATTTACAGTTAAGGGTTGGTTGGGAAAAATGTCTTTCTTGCTGCTTTCATCCCATTCAAGCTCTCTTCCTCTATTTTTTTTTTAATTTTTCATTTTTTTAAATTTTTATAACATAAGTTTCCAAGGGAATTCCAACAGAGGCCAGCATAGTGTCTATGCTTTTTCAATAGGACTGGATTTGGTGATATTCTGTTTGAATTTGATAGTCCCAGTCCAGCTAAATATGGCTGTTTATATGGGTTTTATCTAACTAAAATTAGGAAGTGGTGAAACCTTTTTTTTGAAAAATATCCCATTACCCTCTTAATCCTAACCATATCTCTGAACACTTTGAAGACAATGGGAGTTCAGAATACTTGTCTTAATACCTGTATTATCTCACCAAAAGTTAATGAGTTGTTAATTGAATGAAGAACGTTGAAGGTCAAATTACTTCAGAAACACTACATTTATTTACTAACAGTTTTCAAATTCTAATTGTTCAGAAAAAGAGTCTCATCTATAAACTGGTAGCTGGAAAACCTTCCATGCATCTTTGTAATGGCTTTGTTGTTGTTTATTGAGAGGGACTAATTAACTTTGATTATTGCACTAATATTATGGCACTTTGACAGTCCCTCAGATTTATGACTCTGGGAAAATAAACAAATGAAATGCAGGTGCTGGAGCAGAAAGAATAAGTTATTACTGAACTTTAATTACTTGGAGTGTGTAACCAGGAGAGAATTAGTTGATGAATTACAAGATGCTTAAAATTTACATCAAATTGTAAGCAATCTTGAGGAAAACAAACACAAAAACCTGCCCCAAAATCAGTTACTGAAAACAAAGAGACAAAGATTAATTTGACTGATTTGCTTCTAATATTGAAATATGGGTGTAAAATATTAATTTTTAGCTTATAGGTGTAACTACAGGAAGTTGTTAATTGAAAATCCTTTCCTTAAAATGAAAGAGTTTAAAAAAATATCAACAACCTTTGCATCTGATTTAGATGAATCCTCAATGTGTAGCTGCAGCTGTTCTGCTAGAAAGAACTTCAAAGCATGCACAGAATTTTGTCTCCTCTCTTCCTAGGGAAAGCAAAATTATTGAAAGGAAGTTGATTTACTTTTCAATTTGGAATCAATTTAAAGAAAAATACAGCTGGTTAGGTTGCAGCCTTACACAGCCTCACGTTCATGGTACTTAGGTAGTCTTTTCAATAGCAATAGTGCTACCTACTTGTTTTATGTTTTCTTGTAAATCTTTGAGATTAAGTCTCTGAATGCAATGTTCCTCCAGTAATTTGAGGGGTAGAAATTTGATAAATATGTTCCTACTCTTCAGCTGAGTTCCCAAACCTCTTTTAATTTGCATGAAATATGCTTTTATAACAAAAAACCCCCAAACCATTGCCAAATGGAGTTCTAGTGTGTTTACCTGTCTTAAGTGTGGAGTTCTACTGCAGTGCTGTAACATAATTGGTATTTCTAGAAAAACGTGTATTACCAAAAGCAGTGTGTACCCTATGCTGACTTTTCTGTGGGACAGTATCCTTTGGTACTCAAGGTTTACAAGTTGGAGACAGAATATTTCTTTTTCCATTATTTGTTGATGCAGAAGAGTTCCACATAGTTTGCAAGAAGAGAAAATACTTAAAAGTGTGTAACAGAACAACTTATTATTTCAAATTTTGATATAATTATCTAATTGATGGCCTGTATTAGCTAGAGCCTGAAATATATATGGAAAAAATGGTAATTTTTAAAACCCCAACCACCATCTCTGCCAAACCACAACAAACCAAACCCAAATCAAGCCTAGTGTAATTCAGCATTAAAAAATAAAGTACAGGGTAGATAAAATAACAGTACTAAGAAAAACCACCCAGCTTGTTCCCTTAGTGAGTCTGTTTGTGACATCCCTGTCTGGAATGCCAGGGAGTGTCTGCAGAAACTCTGCTCTGGGCCTGCTGTACTTCAAAATCAGTTTGTTAAGCAAAAAATGCCGTTTCAGTTTGCTTGTAGTGAAAGCTGAAAATCAAGTTTATAAAGACAAAATGGGACGGCTAAATGGCTCGGGAAAATCCAATTGTTAAGATTTAGAGAAAAAAGCAGGAATAATGGAAGAAAAGATTTTTTTTCAGATTAGCTGCCATTACGTTTAAAAAGCAAATGCAAACTGATCTTAACTGGCTGTTGTAGACAAATCTAAAGAACTTTCTTTGTAAAAATTTATGCCTGAAGAGCTGTTTTATAGAGAGTTTGAGCCATTTGAGTAGGGATTACCCATATAAACTTGCTAATTACTTTGGTTAACTGGCATTTGTTTGCAACCTGCAGTATTCCAGTTATTTTCTTTCCTAACTACAGCAGAATTTTGCTAATATTGCAAATAAAGGGTAATTGTCTTGTGTAAAGCATTGTGACAAGTTTTAATGTGATTGGTCTGGCTGGTCTATCAAATATAATTTTTATGGAGGGGTATGGTTGATTATATTGGTGCAATCTAATGTTTATACACATGCATATATATAGACAGAAAAAGGAAGAGAAAGCATGCAAAGGCAGCAGATAAAAAGAGAGATCAGTATGGCTTTACATTTGATATCTCAAAAACGAGTGTTCATGCTCGATGATGTTCAATATCAATTTAAAACTGTTTGATAATTTCTTGCTTGGAAAAGAGGAAATTAGAATTCTAGAGTTATGATTCATTTTAATCAGAAAGAAATTGTCAAACATAAATCTCTACTTGAGTAGTGAAAAGGCCTGAAAGCAGCCAAGAAAAATATCAATACTTTGCAAAGGAGGAATGATTGTTCCAATTCGTAGCTTAATTGACTTTGAGGCTTAATGAAAAACACTACAGTGCTGTTTGTACACATAGTTGCTCTGAGGAACATGGAAATCTATGCTTCAGGAAGAGAGGCTAGGTAATTTATTTTACATTATTATTGATATAATTTTCTAATTGACTATGAGCAGAATGTTTGGATAAGACTGCGTAGCTCCAGATGTTAGTGGTATTCTCAAGAAAATACTTAAGAGTATGAATGAATAGAATATTTCATAAATCACAGCTTTTCTTGCCAAGAAGCTCTCATTTATTTATTCCTGTCAAATAGTCTTTGAAGTACATATTAAAAGATAAATTGTGAGTTTAATATTTCATAGAAAGTATAATGTTTCTTTGTTAATTATTCCTCAGTGTTAAACCTACAGCTACGTTAAAGATTAGATTTAACTGTAGAAAGAACATTTGGGTTTGCTTTTTAAGTAGAGACTCACAAGGTAGAGATGTGACAAGAGAAGGGAGAAAAGCTGTGAAGAAAACCAGCAAAACAAACGTGACTCCTTGCTGTATTCCTTTCCCCTGAAGTATTCTTCACCAAAGGAGTGATTTATATTCTTGCTGATTAAGTAACTGAATGAAATTAAAACCTGATAAGTGAGTCTTTGTATTCCAGTTGTGATCCTGTGAAGTGCAGACAGACAAGAAGCAAACTGGGCTCATTTACCAGACCATGGACAGCAGTTTTTGTGTGGTCACTGTGTGTTTCCCCCTCGAGGAAGGGGCTCAGTTTTCCCATGTGGTGTTTTGTCTCCACTGCTGTCCTTGGTTTAGAATTTTTTGTAAATCCCCTCGTAGTTAGTGGCAGGTTTTCATTTATGGGAAAAGCTGAAGACTGCCTAGAAGATGCTTTGGAGATACAGTAAATACTGACTGAAACCACAGACTGTTAGTACAGAATCAAGGGTTTCAAGGTGGTGCTAAATAAAAAATTGAAAATATTTCAGAATATCCTACAAGTGAAACACATGAATTTCTGTGAGAATATTATTTCCAATATTCTGTTATTCTTTTGTAATAAAGAATTGTCTTATTTCAAAGCAGGATATCCTAAACTATGTATTGCTGGCTCACGTGCCATCACAATGTAAGATTGCAGTTTGAAAGGCCTGCAATATAAGGACATACTTCATTTTCCAGTGCCTGAGCAGTGCCCATGCTGAAGAATCAAGTTAAAGGTATTTTTGCAAACCTTGCTGTGGGGAAAAGGCCTTGCAGGAAGGGGCAGCATCTTGTATTAAATTAACTGGTAATGCAATAAAAAAAAAAAATCTACACCAGTTTGTCTCACTTGCAGCTGTGGACACTCCAACTAAAGAATTATTGCCTCTGCTGAGTATAATGACTTTTTTTTTGATTCTTAGAGGTGTAATCCAGATTTTTCTGAAATGAAGAAATCTTTTAATTAACTAATTGCAATGCAATCAGACTGTATGTTGCTCGTGGAGAATTGACAGTGTAAACATTGCCCAGTCCTGTTGCTAGCAGCAACTCAATGGGACCAATGTGAACATATGACCAAATTTTGGTCATAATGTTTAAGAATTCAGTAAGTTTCTGTGAGTAATCTGCTCAGTTGAGAAACCTCAAGAGAGTGATGTGTGCTGCAAAGCTATTTTCCAAATACAGATGCTTAAAAATCCCCCCACATGAAGTTAAAAACATTGAACAGTATAATCAACATTTACATGGATGGATTGTTGAGATCTCTTTTTTTTTTGTGCACCATAAACATATGGCATGAATTTGATTTCATTACAGATGCTGAGAAAAGGGAATGGCAAATATTTATATTACATTCATGTTTTACAGTAAAAACACTGTTCAGTTTGTTTATACAGTTCCACTGTTACAGTTTTTATGGTTAGTAATGAAACCGCTGTAAAACAGAGTCTGAATTATATAGCAGATGTGTTAAGCCCCTAACTTTCAGGGTTGGGCATCCTCCTGAATACTGATATCAGTTCCTTGAGAGTTGATGTGCTGGCTACAGCTGATAAAACTACAGTTTCATACTTACATCTTCATCTGCAGTTAGCTCTGCACTGGTACTGTATGGACACATACAACTGATAGAATTTTATTATTTATTATGATGAAGCAACCAGCCTGAGAGTGCAGCATGCCCAGCACCTCTCAGGGTGCGCTGGCTGCAGCTGCTGCTGCTGCAGGGACAGGGTTTCTTTCCATTGGGGAGCTGCTGCCTTTAACAGCTTTCAACCCCAAAACCTGAGGTAACCCTTAGCCCTTGACCCTTGCCCAAATCCAGGAGCAAACCCTAAGTCCATTTGCACCCCAAACCACCCCGGTGTTTATGAATTTATAACGCTGTACACAGCAGATAGAAACTGAGCACTCCCTTAGCTATGAGGTTGCAAGGTTTTTAACATAGTAAGACAATTTGCCATGATTTCCTCCAGTAAAGAAAAAAGTTGTCTTTTGAGCTGATTTAGTTACTTATACTCTCATACTTCTCTTCACCTTCCAATATCTGTTACACGTGTATTAAAAAAAAAAATCCTAAAATGTAATTTTGAAAGAAGTCACAGTATTTTACTATTCCTTAATTTTTTCCTTCAGTCAGCAGAATTTTATACTTAGAAATGTTGAAGTGATCTTTTTGGTAATTTGTTTCTTTAGCACAGCCCTGCTGTTCTTAATCTGGAAATGTGAGTCACAAAATCCCTACCATGCCTAAAGCTTTATAATAATATTACTTAAATGCAGTTTGAGCTTTTTAACAAAAAAAAAAAATTTAAGACCTCTCCTCCCAGACAGTAACAGACCTCAGGATAACCCCTTTAAAAACTGCACTTCATGCTTGGTCCTCAATTAAAAGTCACTAGGAGACACTCTGTGCTCAAATATATCACCAACCTGTCTGGGGATATCTGTCTTTATAAAATAGTAGACTTTGTACATTGACTTGAGTATAGCTTATAGGACACAAAGTTTGGGTTTTCTCTGATAATTTATATATTTAATGTAACTTGGGTTTGGTCTTTTCCTGAACCTTTCTCTCTCAGAATGTTTTATAAAACTATTTAATGTTGCTGATGTTGAAGACTAATTTACTTTAGTCCAGATAGATGTGTTCTTACATCGAGTGAGTTCTGCTGTCCCTGGATTTTTAGCTGTCAGTTCTGGGAGAGGAGGAATTAAAGTGTCTGGACATATATTTTTTTTTAACCATCTTCACAATTAATCTGATTGTAACATAAGCTTGTAATATATTCCATTAATGAAGAAGACAAGCTTAGCTTATGGTAAATACAGTACTAAGTGTTTATAGTGCATTTCATATTTTACATGATTCCCTTTATAATTCTGCTTATCTTTTCATTCTAATTCTCTAAAGGATGTATAAAAGAACCCCTAAAGAGAGTAATTACTGCTCTATTCCTTAACCAAGGCTCCTCTTGCAAAAAGAAATCTGAGCAGCTTTTTAAAAAAGGCAGTTTTAAATAAAAATGCAAATAAGCTGCTTTGTAACCACACATTAATTACCCACCTAGCCTCTTATTACCGTGTTTGTATTGTTTGCAAACACTATTTACAGTGGTGTGGAAATTACCATTCCTGGGCTGGAGGAGCTGCTGGTGGTGGGTTGTGCTTTGGAACCAATTAGAGTGAACCCTGTCTCCAGCGGGGCTCGGGGGAGCTGGAATAGCCTTGCACTGTCAAACCACGGCATTAACGGGGCTGCACAGCCTGCCTTGTAATTATAGCACTGCTCCTCTTCTGCCTCTGCAATGGGCTTCATTCCCTGCATGTTAAAACTAAACAGCCTGCCTTGTGTCTCGCTAATGAGTTAATGTGCACTCTGATCTTTTTTTTTTTTTTTTTTTTTTGTGGACGTCCTGGTGAAATCTGGTGGGTCATTTTTGTCACCAGATTCGTTCTTTGCTTTAATTTTATAAAAAGTAAACAAAAGGCTTACGCTTTTATGTTCAGGGTCTTACACATTTCCATGTAATTGTTTTTTCACATTAATCCCTCATCTTTATTCGTTTATTTCACCATCAGAAGTGAACAGGATGGACTGTCTGTTGGTATTGCAAGCAGTGTTAGTGGGCAATAATTGTAGCTCTTCCAACACATTGAAGAAACAGAATGTTTCATAACAGAACACAGTCTTACTTTTCAAGTGCACACTTGTTGCTAACCTGGTGTGTGTTGTGTTCTTGTCTTGGTTTTCTCTGTCACAGTTCTAAAATGGACCTAAAAATTGCCCAAAAATTAAAACAAAACCAAGGAGGTGACTCAGAATTGTGGTTTTGGACTTACAAATGTTTCCAGATCCCCAGGAATTTGATTTGATGGGTCGTAGAGCCTGCAATGTGAAGAATCAGTTCTTTGAGATTTGTTTTCTCAAGCTTGTAACCAGTCTATCAATATGATAAATGATTTTTTTGAAGTACAGAAATATATTTTGATTGAGCTTAGTGTGGGGAAGAGAAAGGTAGAGAGATTATTTTCTTCCTATTTGTGAATCTGCAGTGCTGTGACAGTGTGATAATGTTTAAAGGATTCTTGATTATAAACTCAAAAATCTTAAGGTCCTACTGTAACACTAAACATAGTAGAACATGAAAATAGTAACTCCAGGATAGTCTAGTACAACTGCAGAATTGCTATGCATTAAAAAGAAAGAAAAAAAGAACAAAAAGTGATTGCAGGATCACTTGCAGTTTTAACAGTGACAAGGGACTAATGTGAGGGCATCAAAAGAAGCACTGACTTGTTTCATGAGCCACAATAGCTTATAAAACTGAAGATAATTATCAGGCTTATATGACTACAGAGCAGCATAAGTGACACAAAATAAGCATAGCTGGAGTTCAACAGAAATGCAAGAGATGTCTTGGAAACAGACTTGCTGAGTAGAGTGCTTAAAAAGTACTAATAATTTATGTGCTTGTCAGTTATATTAATAAACCTTTTATTACTTTAAAGCCAAAGCATCATACTTTTTGTTTAATTTTCTGTCCTTTTTAATTTCTCCTCATCCTTTAATTCCCTTTTATCTTAATAATCACCTTTGTAAGAGGTGTGCTAAACTTTTTCTTTCCCATATTTCATTTGGGGTCACTGAGACAGAATATTGACTTCAACAAGAAACTTTGCTTATCGAATAAAAGCGTGGGATTTATGCAACAAAATGAGTATTTGGGGTAGTTTTTATTACTTTGTTTTTACTGGAGCCAGGGGAAATAGACTTTGAACCAACTTTGCAGTCAGTGGGCAGAACTGAAGGGACTTTAAACTCTTGGACATCAGAGAACCCTTGAGAATAGGTGGGAAAGAAAGTACAAGACCCAGTTCAGGGGAGATTTCAGTCTGCACTTGTATTCTGCTTTGGATGCTGAGAGTTCTCAAGAATTGTTACTCTGCTGTGGAGAAGAAGGAGATCTGAAGTGGTGGTGACCCTCTCTATGACATTTATGCCTTGTGTGTTCAGGGAGCTTTAATATATTCCTCAGTTATACCAGCTTATAAATTTTAGGAACTGCTCATTAATATAGCCATGTTTAACATGTTATGGCTACAAACAAAGACATGAATGTATGTACTCATTTCCAATTAATTTGTGTAATTATGTTTTATAATCTAGGTGTTTGCAAAGCAGAACATAGTACACCCCATTTACTGTCTGCTGTAGCTAATAAAAAATAATAGAATGAAATAAATCTTGAAACTAACTTTAATTGTAAGTATAGATTAGTTGTAAATTGTATCTTTGTTATGTTTATTTTTAATTCTGCAGTGTTGCAGGTTTGTAGAGCATCCCAATTAGTGTAGTTATTCGCAGTAATGATGAGTTAATTGCTGTAAATGCTGAGTGTTATTTCAGTGACAATTTAAATACAGTACTGAGATACTTTTTTAAAATGTAGGACTAGAAGGGAAAATGGAAATGGTGGCAATAATGGGACTGGTTAGTTTGATAAAGAATTTTTTTCAGCATACAAAGTGATAATCTAGATAAGATGATTAAAAATACATGAAGAAGAAAGAAATATAACATCTAAGAATAAAGTCTCACCATCTCGGCCAATACCATTATAAATATGGACACAAACTAGGTAAACCTGTGTATTTCACTTTGCACTTAAGTATTAATTAAGAACATTTGATTGAAGTCATCTGAAATTGATTTCTGTTCTTTCAATGCTGCCAAAGCCTCTGTGGTTTCACAGCTCATCTCGTGCAGGTTGGGAGCCCTCCTTGTCCAGTGCTTCTCTGCTGTCTGAGGCAGGGAGTGTGGTCAGGTTTGTTTCTGTGAATATGTTTAAAGACTGGAAAATGCCTCTAGCTTAAAAGAGGAGTGTTTTCCCTTCTGATGAACAGTAGTAAATCCTCCCACTTGGAAAGCTGTGGAGTATACCTGTGAGGAATGAGCTGATCCACAGTGTTTCCTTGAGCATGCACGCTGTAAGAGATATTAATAGCTTCCTTCAGCAGTGTCCCACTTAGAGGAACTTTGAAATGAAATATTTCATTCTGTTCTGGTTAAATTAACCTTACATTTTCCTCTGAAATAGCATGACTACCTAGAGAAAATTTGAAGCTTACTATGTACATTCACACTGCAGGAGTGAGAAAAGTATTAGGGTAGTATTTATGCATTAAATATTTATTTTCCAGTTCAGGATTTGTTGTCTCTCAGTTGAGGCCAGATTTGGTAATGGAAACTGGTACTATGTACTTCTCTGTTTGATGACCTTCTTACATAATCACAATACTAAAACTCCTTAAGATGGTTGTTGTGACATAAGTGATAAGATGGATTTTTACATGCAAAAGACTTTATAAAGCATCAGCAGAAATCTGTTCAAGTTCTAAGAATGGTGCAATAAGGGAAAAGCTCTTCTACTCTTTTTGGGATGCTTTTGGAGCCTTCCTCCTTCAGGAATTCACTGAGGGAATAAAACTAAGAACAACAATGCACAAACGTGAAAGTCACAGACATTCAGGTTCATCTGTTTGGTCCTATTATGACAGAAATCATTACGAGTTTGATAGATTTATTTATAAAGACTTGCTTCAATATTTAAAGTACATCTATTCCAACATTCCTCATTTCAAGCTCGGCTGTGGATCAAGATGAAAGAAAAATTAAATTGTATATTGAAGAGCTGTTAATTGAACTGCACTGCATTTAGCAAGGGAGCATCAGCTTCAGGCAGTCAATACTACAGAGAATTTTTAATGTACTGTATCACTAGATTGTCAGTTTGTATTGGAGAATGCAAACAGACTGCTTCGACTGATGATAAAGCCCTGGAAACTTCTAAGTTGTTGAGGGGAGAAAATATTATTTTGCTTTCGTATATTGTGACAAAGTTGTTGATGGAAGCAGGAACAACATTTTTTTAGATGAATGTTATTTGAATATCAAATTCTGTTGGCTGGGTATTCATTCTTTTAGTGGGTAAAGACTGGGTACTGATTTTTCTTTATGGGAGAAATCCAAGTTCCTCAGAACTCTTGGACTTGCACAAATGGTACTTTGCAATTTGAGCAACTCTGAAAGTCTCATTTAAAAATATTAGTTCTCTCCAGATATAATTCTAAAATATAGCATATCAAAAAGCTTTAGAAATGCTTTAGAAAAATGTTATCTCTTTTTCCTAAGGCAGTGTTAATTTCTTTTGTAGTTAATCTTTTGCACTGGAATTTAGTACATTTATAGTTAAAGATTCTTTTTAACAGCTAAATTATTTAAGCACGTCTTCTGGGGTAACATGGTCTGTTTGGTGTTAAGTATGAAATACTTTTTATTTCATTTTCTTCACTGATAAAAAAGAAATAACTAGAGGCATTTGTAGAACCAGAACAGATTTAGGACTGTGGTGTTAGATTAAAGATGTTCTATTCTAAGACATAGCTTGTTACAGTTGTCATACTTTGGGATAAAATTTTTCCTTTTGGTGTCCCTTACAGGGCTTAAAGTTCACCTTCAGAAAAAGCAAAGCAAGTCCGAAACTTGTTAATAATTTTTAGATGTCAGTCTGTGGTGTTTTCCCTAAATGTGGTAAGTCTCAAGGAAGTGGTAAAGCTTAAGAATTCCATACATTGTCTTCTCTTGGAGCAGACAGGTCTCTCATAGAGCTTGGGTTTAGTCTGCTTCATCTTGGTGCCTCTATGACATCTGAGGAAACTGGGAGTGGCTTTTTTTTTTTCAACTCTCAAATATTATGCAGTAGAATAGACTTTCCATTTGTATAGAGGAAGAATCTTCATTAATATGAAGACATTAATGGCTTCAAAAGGCCTCATTTCCCCTTGGTACTGAAATCTCACCAAACTGATGGAAATGTTGTGACTCCAAAGCCAAAGTAAAAGAGCAAAATCCACTCTTTGTAAGTACCTGGCTTTGCTTTGTTAGTCTGGGGTTCTCCAGACAAACTTTGTGCAGAGCTGGTAGCTATTTGGGGAGATCAGAGGTATTTAATCAGATTTAATCCTGTAGCTGCTCTCCCTCGTATCTCTCTAATGTTGCTGAAGTCAGAATGGATGTTGCTTAAATGCTGGTGACTTACTGTTTCATTTTCCAAATTTTTCTGGTGGTTTCCCCTTAGTAAAGCCTTGGAATATTTCTCACCAGGTGAAATATTGCATGAAGGGAGATACTGCATGTTCTGAACACCCTGGTATTTTGCCGTAGATACCAAAAAGTTAGGGTCTAGATGAAAGGTGTGCATTTGATTTAAAGTATATCCTGTAAATATTTGAACTTAGGCTAGTGTGCTACTAACTATATTTTAAGAAAGATTGCAATAACTGAAATACTACACTTAAAAGCTGTATAACCCCCCCCAATTCATATTAGAAGGTATAATTTTAGTAGCTAGAATGCTTGTATGCAATTCAAGTTAAAATCATGTTGTGTGACTATTACTTTGAATATTTGTTTGAAACAGTAATGTAACATATTCAGTGACTTTGCTACACTTGTCTGAGACAGTGTTTGACAATGTGAATACATATGATAATGTTCAAGAACCCTTTACATGACAGCTTGACAATCAGAGTAATTATGATTATTCTCCAAAGCTCTGGTAAGTGCCATCCATCCGAGGTCAGCTTGAAATTGTGCAGAAATAAACTAAAATTCTTCAATTTTATTTTTATGTAGGTAAATCCTGTATTGTCTGTGTGGTGGGTAGTTGTCTGATATGAGACCCTAATTCTCAGAGCCATTGTAGCAGATTTAGTGTAGGATACATGGATAAATCCATTAATGTAGTTGGAAATTTACAAAAAAAATTGCAATGGAAATGGCCAGGAACACAAGGTCTCCAAAATGGGTTCTGTTTTATTGTTGGAAGAATGGAAACTTTCTTTCTGTGGAGCAAGGTCAAGTTGAGTGGCTTCCCTGTGACTCTAAGTTAGTTAAAGTTTGAATGTTAATAAGCTTCAAGAAGACGTGCATGCATGTTTCCTTTTCTTTTTTTTATTAGACTACCAGTTAATTTGTGCAAACTCCTCATCTCCAGGCAATCTGATTAAAAAATGGTGTGTTTCCTGTTTCTTTATGCACTGTGTAGCTGCATGAGGCAATATCTTTAAAATGTAAAAAAGCCTACAAAATGCACAGTCTGATAACAACAACAAATCTAATCTAAAGTGACAACTGGGAGACTTTCCCAGACGTTTTTCTCTTTAATGTAACATGACTTTAAATTGATGCAGCCCCACAGTGATTGAAAAACTCTCAGAGCTTGTCTCCCATGATTACATTTCTGATCTGTACAACTTAATTTTTTAACTCGGTGAATCTCACTTTTGCGAACGAGCAGTTTGTCTCTGTTTTAAGAGGCTGAGTCTCATGGAGGCATAAGCAATGGAACAGTAATACAGTGAAACGTTGTATTCCTGATAGTGATCCTGGCCAGAAACTTGGACTTGTTCTTTCTCTGAATGATCCAGAAGTCAGCTGGTGTGTAGGGCGCTGTGTTGAGTGCTGGTTTATAGTTTCATAGTGAATTTAGTGTTAAATTAACAGAATTAAGAGTAGCCAAACTTTGGGTAACTTCCCCCCTCTCAAAATACCTTTGTTACAGCATTTTACATCTGCTTAAGATTCTTTGTATCTTCAAATCTGGTTCTTTTTATATCTATTTTTTAAAATTTTATTTTTGTATTACAATGGGATATCTCTTAGGCACTACCTTAAGCCAGCAGACAAACATAAAACTCTGTTAGGCTTCCCAAGATGCTTTATTGTGAAACAAGTCACTTCAGATTTAATAATGAACTGAAACAGTATATTTTATAGAGAGAAATATGAAGGATAAAATTAAAATATTTTTAGTCATTATTCCAATATAAGTTGTATTGACCCCCCGGTTTCTTGTTGTAATTTAGGTAATTGATTGTAAGACTTTAACACATCTATTTACTAAATGTGAAAGAAGCATCTTTGCTGAAGAACTTTCTCATGTTTTCCTGTCCCTACTCCATGTCTCAGCCTCTGGGCCAGTGGGACAGCACAGTCAGGGCAAATTCTGGGACTGTGTCCCCCCAAGTGGGATGGGAATGAGGCACCTGCAGTTAGGAATGTGGGCAGGGAATAGTGGCTGGAGCTAAAAGGAGTGGAGGAAGGTGGAGCAGACAGCACGTGGGAAAAGGACAGATTAGAAGGTCAAAACAATAACTTGATACTGGCCACAGGTTTTGTTTTGAGTATAGTTGGAAAACCAAGAATTGGTTTGTAACTTCCATAAATTGTTGAAAATTGCTTTTTTTTGATAATCCTTATTTTATCCCAGCTTTCTGTTGATATATTTTGAGTACAGAAGTACATAAATTCTCATTTACCTTTTCATTTACCTTTAAAAATGTTTAAAGATTGAAGAATGATATATGTATAGCAATATTTCATAATATGTATAACTGCTTCTGGGCCTGCTTTCTAGATCTGTGTGCAGGAAAAATGGTCCTGTGTAAGAAGAAATGTCTTGTGGTCAGTTTTGTAGTACAAATTCTAAAAATCTGTTATTTATTTCTTTATTGCTTCTCTCAGAAGCAGAAAATGATGCCCATGGGTAGATGCAGTGGTTGGTTGATATCAGTTGGAAATAAAAAGAAATAAAAGCCTTTGAAATGTAGTAGCTGTGTTTTATATCAGTGATGCATCAAACTGTGTTGTACTTTTGAGATTGTGCCTGACTTATGCCAGGGTAGAGAAACTGGGGTTTCAGAGGACTGTGGATTTAATCCATAAAACAGTGGACAATATGCAGGACAGGCAATAGGCACAACAGATAAACTTTAGGAAGGAGGAAGCAGTGAGGTGAATGTTGTAGTCCTGAGGAACATTTCAGCTGCCTTGATTAAAGCTCTGGAGGTTCTGGAGGGAAAAAAAATGGAGTAACAGTTCTATTAGAACATCAAATTTTTGGAACAGTGCAGTAGAATCTAAACCAGGTGAAAATTTAAGATATCAATTTAAATCTAATATTATCTTTTCCGTATGGTTTAGTAACGAAGATTTTTATTTGACACTTTCATTGCTTGAACAAAAAAACTATTTTGTGATCTATGTCTTAGGGTATATCTTCTGATGATGATGATTTCAATCTTGATTTCAAATCCTTTTTAGTTTAGTTTGTAAATGTGAGCAAGTTGTTTCATTGGTGTAAAACCAATGTGACTGTAATACTCAGAAAAGTAATATTCCTGAGTGATCCTGGTCAGCTACCAGGATCCATCCAGGAACCATAACCTACTTGTGTGACTACTCTTTCATAGTACATCTAAACTTAAATAATAGAGCCATCAGGACAGTGGTTATCCTGCCAAAATGGACAGGTCATTGGCCAAAATAAACCTGGATCTAGAGACTTCTTGACAGGCATCCACAAACGCCTGGGAATTACAGCATGCAACCATATCAGAATGCACATCTGTATTATAAACTAGTCAAACAGCTTAATCTCTTCAGTTGTATAAATCTGGTGCCTATAAGTCTTAAGAAATTTGTTACCAAAAAAAGTCCATTTGTGTTTGTAAGAAAGTAGCAAAAACTTTGCCATCTGCAGAATGATTTTTCAGGTTCACTAGTTCTTTTTTTCCCTTAAGATAAATATGTTTTGTTGTATTTAATTTGTTTGAGAAATTAAACAATCTACTATTTAATTGGCCTTTTTCTCTGTGACTTCTGTTTTATTTCAAGCATTAGCTGTTCTCTTCATGGTGCCAGTTTATTTAAGGTCCATTCTGGTATGGAAAAAGCTGGGGGATCATCAATGTATTTCAAGTAGTTCAACCATGTCTTTGGTGTCTGATTAAAATCGTGTCCAGTTCAGTTCTTCAGTCACTGGATTGGACTCATGGAGTCCTATATGAAGTTGAAATGGATATATTCTTCTTCATGTGCCAGACAACACTGAAATTACTTGCAATTTGTCTTTCATTCTTTTTCCATGCCAACTTCTGGAGGAGGGATATGGTCAGGGAATGTGAATAATTGTGATTTCTACCTTTATGCCTATCCCCAAGTCCCCCACAGTTGAAAAGAACCCTCTTAGAGAGCTGTTTTTGGTGGTGAGTTGATGCAGATTCTTGCACACAGACTTTCTCCATCTTGTCTCTCATCCTGTACCAGCAGCCTGTGAGGTTTGCATTTTGGGACCTCACCTAATCCATCTTTACCAAGGAGACTGTGGGTTTATCTGGATTTGCCCTCCAGGATATTTTTAATTAGATATAAAGGAATGAATATATTACTTTAAATTATTTTGATGAAAGAATTCCTACACTGTCATTAACAATGAGTTAAATGAGCTAAAACTTCCCTCTAGTTCCCTATCTTTTGATGAGGAAACAAAGCAGTTCTTTGCATGATTAAGATTTGTGGTATCATGCCTGAAATGAGAAGCCATAATATATACTTTATAATTTGTGTAGGTTTTTTAACTCCTACATGACCACTCTTCTTTTTGTGCCTATTTTTACAGCTGGTTTTGTTGTTTTCCTTTGATTTGAGACACTGACATAAGTTTATATCTCTGTTTTTATTTTTTCTTTGTTGCTAAGGGGGTTGTTTGATTGCTTAGGCACCTCAAAGGGAGTTGACATTGACAATTCCTGAGGCTCTTTAGAAACTTCAGATCTGGTTGGCTTGAGACCCATTAGACTCAATATGAATTTTTGATAGTGATGATTAAAACTTAGCAAGGTGTGTGAAAACATGTGGAAAACCTCAGGGCAACAAGATTAGCCCTTCAGTCATTTGAAGTGTGCCAGGAGTTCAGAAAGCTGATTTCCAGTAGCAGTTTTACAGTATTTTACTGACATTACCATGTAGCAGCAGTTTGAACAACATATACAGAGAGCAGTTAGATAAGCAATACAGGTTATTTTCTCTCGGAGAAAGATGATTATTCCAGTGAAAAAAGAAAGGGATTAAATTTTGTTGTTGATAGAGCTCTTGGCTGAATCTCAGCTCTATTATTCTGTAACAGCATGGTTTGAGTTGTTAACCTCTTCAGTATTTCTGATTGTTTCTGCTATAATACCTCCTCACAGAGTTTAGGCAAAAGAACTCTCCATGCCAAGCGTCAGCTGCCAAATAAAATTATCAGATGGTCTTTAATAACTTGAGATATTTTATAAGACAGGTGTAATCATTTGCCTCATGGATTTTGATTCATCTCCATCCTAACCTCAGCTTTGCAACCATGAAAAATTATTAAATATTGCAAGATTCAGAATTTCCTCAGAAAAGTTGCAGATGCATTCTTACATCCATCATTTTTGTGAATGGAAATTGATTCCTGTGTCGTGGAGCACTGGACTCATCATGCATGGTTTTGAATGGCACTTTTGGAACATGAGCAGAACGACTGAGGTGGAATATTTGGGATCAGTGGGTTGTTGACATGGGATATTTTCCTGTTGGCTTTAATTCAATCTTGAGCACAATAAAAGGCAGCATAATTGGCTTGAACAGTGGGGCTGAAGATGGCAGGTTATTTAAAATATTGGGTAATGCAAACTGGAGCACTAATACCTTAAGAGTAGCAAAGGTGCATATTCTGCTAAATAAACTTCAGTAATTACTTTAGGGGGTTTTCCTCTGCAACATTGTAATTTTTCTAGTTTATATTCTTCACAGACTGCTGACCACAGTGACAGTTTTGCTGTTCTTGTATAAAATAACTCACACATGTGTGCACCTGGTCTTCATTACTGTTACATTGCATATATGGTAATGGCAGAATGGGAAATTTTCTTTTCTGATTTCTGCTGATGACGCCTTGTTTCAGGCACAGCACTTTACAAATACATTGTTCATTAAATGTCAGTATCCATTAAACAGCACTAACAGGCAAAAGGACTGTACAAAACACTCTCATCATTTTCATAACAAGAAAGTATTTACTATAAAAGACTAAAAACCCCCAGCACCCCTGCTTTAACTTTTTTGAACTGTCAACAATATGAACATTCATGTTTTATCTTATTAAGGCAAATATATTTGCAATAACAAGGCATAAATATGCAAAATCCCTTTGAAAAATGTTATTCTGGTGCATGAAGTCAGAATGGGAACACTGAAAACCGCACTCCTGAAAGGTTAATCTTGAAAGTATAATTACAGGTGTGGTGATTGAAATCTATTTTTGGCTGAGCTCAGTTGCATCTTTTAGTATGTTATGGCTAATTTGATCCACTGCATTTTAGAAAATCTTTATTCTCACTGATTCTGGTTTTCTTGCAGACATTTTTGTCAGAAATGTGAGAAGTTACTTCCAAACCTCTAAGTCACTCATCTGACTGCCAAACTGAAGTGGCAGTGGGGGGTTGCCTGGCTGGCTAAAGGCAGGGAAATGTGGGGACCTCTTGTCTCTGGAGGGATGACCATAATGCGTGGATCCAGAGGGGATCTCTGTCCTGCACCTTCTCTCCCAGAGATGAGCCCTGACTGCAGCACCAGGAGCTGGCGGGGTTTGGGCTGCAGCTTTTAACCAGTGCTGGGTTTGCTCTCTGTTCCATGCAGAGATGTGTTCGAGCCAGGATTTCTGTGCCTCCACGAGATGTCACTCTTTTGTTAGAAAAAAGTCTATCCAATGGCATGAATATCTGGGAAATAAATTATGTAGCCCAAAAAGGTGAAAATGCAGGAATTTAAGGAAGAATATCCTTTAATGTCTTCAGTTGGGTTATGTTCTGTTTAAGTAGGCACAATGTACAGAGGATTAACATCACTATTTCCAGGTTTGTTAGTGTTCTAGTTTTTCAAGCTGGAGGGACTGTGACAGGATTTCATTCGTTTAAAAGTCAGCAAATATTTGGGCTTGCAACATGGCAGCCGAGATGGATCAGTCGCTGTTGTAATCTTATTTACAAAATTAGAAGATGCTTAAATATCTGTGTCATGTAGCCTTGTGGAGAGGGGAGTGTGGAAATCCCCAGTGTCCCTCGGTCATGCTCCCCACGGATGTGGAGCAATAGTGACATCCTGTGGGAAAGGTTTAAAAGGGAGATAAACAAAAGCCTGCTCCTGGAGTTGTCCTGGACCCTGCTTGGATTTGTCATCTTTTTATATTTTGAAGCAAGCGTCTCAAAAGTAAATTAATATCCATTGTCAACTGTGATTAGAATATCACAGCTTTCTGTGCTTTAATTTGCACTGTTTTGGGGTACTGAATTATTGATTTACATTGCAGGAGTGCTCATGTTTTACTTTGATCAGAATCCAGAAATTTAGATTTTTTTAGATATTTTAATTTTTATCTTTTAGATAAAAGATTTAGATCTTTTAAAATACACTTTTATGATTATATGGTTTCCTAATGTACTAGGACATGTTGCACAAGCATTAAAGATAACATGTAGGTTTTAGTATATCTTTAAATAGGATCCAAAGACTCCATTTAAATGCTTTTTAAAATTATTGTTTAAATTAAAAGCCATGAGAAAAATATTTCTTTTTTTTGCCAAATATTTGTATATTACATTTAATAGAAATGTGAGCTCTGAACATTAAAAACTGGTTCTGATAACAGAAGTAGTGACAGAGATTCCAGTATTTGTAGCTAGACATAAAATTATATACTTGTACAACAAGATTGCAACAGAAATTAAAGGAATTGGAACAATGTTATTGGAATGATGTGACTTTGGCTGCAGAGTAGTCCAGCTGCTTCTAATTTCATCCCTTAATCTTTATTAGCCTTTTTTTGAAAAACAGGGATTTAAAAACTCTCCGATAGTTTTAAAAAGAGAAGTATTTACACCTCGTATTGTAATTCACTGGATGTCTTGCAAGGGGAAATATGAAACTAATATTTCTGTACATTTCTTCCTGGTTTTAAAAATAGAGATGGATAAAATTGCAGCACTATCCCCATGTGAAAGGATTATTTGCACATCTGTCTAAGGTTAGTACCTCCTGTGTGGTTATCAGCATCCTTCTTTGTGCTTGCTGAAAAAGGGCCAGATGATGAGTGGCGCCTTGCAAGATTAACTTTGTATTGGTAGTCATTAAACAGTGGGAATTTCTACAAACTGGCAGTTTGGGATACTGAAAAAAAGAGAAAAAAATTGAGGAAGGAGTATTATAATGGTTGCACATACAGCATCTAGAATAGACTGGGGCTACTGGCAACAAGTGTGGTGGAACAGTTGGTGAACAGATGTACAATAAATAACTTTCAGGAGGTAAACTGACACCTCTGATATCCAAAATTGTACTAATCCAGGATTAACAAAGCACTTGAAGCAGAGGTGTTTTACAGCAAGTTCAGTCACTCCTGAAGGAAAGCACCCTTTGTGTTTTAGCTGAGGGATGAGTGAAGCCCCAGGAGTGGCTGTGTCCTTCTAACACTGCAGTGACACCACAAAGCTAATTTAAACCAAATCTGCTAAATGTGACTTTAGCCATTTTTCTGGGGCGGCTTAAACATGTCATTAACTTCAAAGAGGTGAGGGGAGGATTCTTTGCACGCGCATGTGAAGGACTATAAAAGTGATTGGCAAGCTGAAATTAAATTTTGAATATTTTTGTGTAATCACTGTTAATTTGGTTTTGCAAACCCATTCCTGGCAGATATCTGTGGAAAGCAGATGGCTAAGTTGTGTTGACTGGAAGCAGATTTTCAGATGCTTTTTACAGAAGCTCTCTATAATTGATTTGCTGGCAGATTAAGAGTTACTCATGAGATGTTTTTTGTTTTGCTCCTATGTTTAAAAAGTATACTGTGTTATGCAGCTGCACTTAAATTTTTAAATCAGCAAATAACATTACTTGTGGTGAGGATCTGTTTGGGGGCATAGAAATATTTGAGAAAGATTTGAAGATTGAGAATGAGTAGCAGTAATGAGTCAAATCCTAAAGCTTCTGCTCAGATTTATGAAACATTTTTATTGAATTTTCTGTTCCAGCTGATAGAATTTAATTCTCTGAAGACTTCAAATATTTAGCTGAATAAATGTGATCATTTTCATTACACAACTCTGATCTTGTGCCTTTTGTTGCTGTTCTTGATTATTTTATCAGAGTGCTCTTTCCTTCATGTATAACCCTGCTCAGACTAACCTTATCAATCAGAGTTGCATTTGATCACTTCTGCAGAAGGAAATGGGAAAACTGAAATTTTCTGTGCTTTGTGACTGCTGAGATTTACGTGGATTCAAGAGGAATCAGTCAGATGGAAATGTAATAGAAAGAATTGTTAGACAACAAGTACTGCCTCTGACTCTGGATGTCCTAAACTTAAAACTTGTTTGAGAGTAGGAGAGTATCCCAAGGCAGTGTCCTATTTGTGTATTCTTCCTTAGGCATTAGAGAGTGAGAACTCTGCCTCTGTGAATATATGGGTTTAGTCTTTAATTATATATGATATATTTATTTTTGCCTCGGGATCTCTGTCACAGCTTGTGCAGGCAGGATTTAAAAATTGGAGGGACATCAGGGCAGTGTGTGTTGTGGTAGGAAAGATGTGTTAGTAGCAGGGGAGGGTGACTGTGAGGTCTAGTGTAGGCTTGTCTTACTCCCTGTTAAACATTTAAATTGGTCTTTATTGCAGCCAAATTTCTTCTTCCCCTATGACATGAATCTGCAAATACGATATTAAAAGAATTGGCTTTCTTTTGGAGGATCACAGAATGTTTTGAATTTGTTTCTGATCCAAAGCTTTAATTTAATTTAAATTTTATTCACGTTCAAAAGAAAAACCTTAGAAGAAAATGTTTGTTTAAAGCAAACTTAATTTTTGTTTTCTTTTGCGGTTCTTTCCTCCTTGTGGATAATTGTGGGATTATGTGTGCCAGGAAATATTCTTCCCGTCTTGTCGGAAACCTGTCAAAACTTCATAATAATATACTAAGTACTTGAAATAATATTAGTGTTTAGCAGAAAATGGGTCTGCCTATCTGTGTAGTGCAGTAATGGATGTGCACAGCTACAGCAAATACAGGGGTGTGGAGAAGAAAGTAATTTTAAGAAAGAAAACATACAAAGCCAAAAAAGCTTCTCATCCAGTGAATGCTAATGAGCTGGCTGCTTTTTGTGGTGAAAGGCATTAGTGTCTACTGGAGTTAGAATGGGGGCCCAATAATTGCTCTGACTTCACAGATGGAAATCTCAGCTCCTTGTGGCTGCATAGATGGGAGGTGGGTGGGACCCAGTTCTTTTGCAAATCTCCTGGTTGAGTTTCAAAGGTAGTCAGACTTTCAGTATATTCAGCTTGAATCTGTAAAGTACTTTTTGCTTTATTGTAGTTGACATTATTCATTTAGAGGTTAGCTTCAGTTTTATTGGATTATTTCTTATAAAAGATGATTCTAGATTTCAAAACTTCATAAAATATGATTTTGTATGCTGTCCCCAGCAGCCATTTAAATTAAAAGCTGATGAGGTCTTGGAGGTCTAAGTTAAACATTTTACATTATTTTTAACTTAATTGGAAGTTGATATACTGTGTTTTTGACCTGGTTGCTGCAGAATGCTACATTCTTTGGCAAATATTAACCACTGTGTGTGGTCTAAATAGATATTCAGCTAACGTGGACCAAACCTTGCTCTGGTTAAAGATATCTCTTTCCACACATTTCCTAAGCTTTAATGAACATTTTTATTAGTGTCTTCTCAAAACACCACAAAGCTCCAGTAAAAATAGAGCACATTTGTACACAGAGCATTTAGCATGAAACCTTCATTTAAATTCTGTTCTTTATTGCAGTGAACATTGTGTTGTTCATTTTCAAAGCAAAAGATTCAGAACTTTTAAAGTAATTTACTTAATCCTGTTAGAGGTACTCATTATGGAAATCTTTCTTTTTCTCAAGGATCAGTAAAATCGTATAATATTTACAAATATATTACCTTTATGATATAAAATTTCTCTGTAAAACATGCTGGCTTTTTCTTCCAGAAATCACATTTTAATCTCTTAAGTCATTGGCTGGATCAGAAATTGCAGAACATGCTGAGCACCAAGGTAAATGGTTCTAATGCAGATAATTCTGTAAGTGAATACCTTTGCAAAGGTTTCACTCAGGGGAGAATATTTTATTGATACTACACATATGAACTAGGGGAATATGGGTAGTTGCAATATTAGTAAGAATTCTACATGGTACTATTTATGACTTTTTAGAGAGGATGGGTTTTGGTTTTAAATGTACAAAGGCTCTTGGTGTTGCTTATATTTTCTATGGGAGTGCACACAAATTGTTATTTAGTGTCTTGTGTGTCATCATCTCCAAGAAAATGGGTTTCAGAAACCTTAATTTCATAATTTGTTTCAAAGTTGTAGCTATAGATCAAGTTTAAAATACATAATGCTCGTTCACAATGGACTTGACAATTTTTTTATTATCTTCCAATGCCTTATTTTTTCTTCTTTTTGTGGTATAGGGATCTCACCCCCCTGCCCCCTTTTAATTCAGCATCTCTTTTGCCTGAACGATAAAGGCACACTGTAGATAACAGCAAAACATAAGATACCTGACAATATATGTTACATTGCAGATTAAAATCTGGCCTTTGAGGCAAAATGACTTTGCCCTGGCTCTGCAGGAATTTCCCCCACTCCTTGGAGACAGAGCTCACTGCACTGATGGCTGGTGGGTTTGACTCCTGTCTCCATCAGATCCATCTGACCGTGCTGTTTCTGGTGTCTGACAGTCTCACACAGCTCCCCTTTATCTCCTTTTGGTTTTGTGTTAATCTGACAAATACTTCTTGTTTTTCCTTTCCCTCTTCCTCTCTGTCTGGCACACTTCATGCTGCTGGAGTGTGAACCTAAAGTAGGCAATGATAAATGAGAAGAGAAACAAGGAGATTTTCATGTTGAAATACCTTTAGGCTCAGACAGTGGAATCCACAGTAGAATTTGAGTAGTTGGAAGGACTGAAGGAAGAAATCCTTCCTGTGAGTGTGGTGAGGCCCTGGCACAGGGTGCTCAGGGAAGCTGCGGCTGCCCCTGGATCCCTGAAGTGTCCAAGGCCAGGTTGTGCAGGGCTTGGAGCAGCTGGGGACAGTGGAAGGTGTCCCTGCCCATGGCAGGGGGTGGAAGGAGATGAGCTGTAAGGTCCTTTCCAACACAAACCATTCTGTATTTCTACGATTGGTTATTTGGTAGCTTTGGAAATCAGAAATGGAAATACTTACAATTTTTCCATGTAAAAAGAAAACTTGTTTGTGCTGTTTGAAGATATATTTTTCTTTCTGTTGTTTCTCTCTCCTTTCCTTAAGAGCAGAAGAAAGTTTGACATCTGCCCATCCCTTTATCTCATGATCAGATTGGGTTTGGTTTCTCTCTTATCTTATTTCCAGAATTATAAATAGGATTTAAGGTTTTTAGCCTAACCTCAAATCTAGACAGGGAGCAGTGACTTCTTTGGTGCTTGCTGTCACTGAGTGTACTGCAAGCTGTCCTGGGAGAAAGGACACCTGTCAATATTAGCAATTGTTTTTTGCATATTCTTTTGTTTATGTGAACAAGACAATGATTGTAATTTAATTTTTTTTTCTTATCAGATAATTCTGTTTGGCTGCTTACAAACTTGTTTTTCTACTCCTTCTACTGAAGGAAACTACTCCTTCAGCTGCATTAAATATTCTTACCTTCCACTACTGAAACTTGAAGTTGAGATGTGCATTAATCATTCTTGTAGCAGACTCTTATGAAATGTTCTTGTCTGAAAATGAATGTGCAGGGTTTGGGAGACTTCCTTTTAGTAATATGTAAATATGTCAAATTAAACCTGTCTGTTATGTTTTCTTAGAATGGGAAAGTTTCTAGTAGCAGTACCAGAGAAGAAATCCAAACTCATAAAATATGAGGCAGTACTTTATGGAATGGCTGTTTTGTGATGCTGAAATCAATGGGAGCTTGGCAGTGATTTTAGTAGAAACAGAATTGGGATAAGACTGATGCTTATGCACTATTCTTTTAAGTGTCCTTTTCTATTTGTAATGGTAAATGAAAAGGAAGATGAAGACTCAAATCTGCATGAAAAATTTGACAGTTCATAGTGAAATGTTCACTGTCTGCTCTGGCTCATTCAAAAATCACAGCAAACCAAAAATCCCCTAAAGGGGGTGTCCTGCAGATGATCTAGATATTTACAGAAAGAAGAGCCCAACTCACAACTTTTGTACCAAATTTCAAATGATGAGGGTTAGGGAGAGCACAGATTTTCCTGAAGGTGTAAGCTTTGTTCATCTGATTTCTATTCTTAAAGCATATACAGGGCTGCAGCCTACATATGTTTGTCTGAGTGATTAATGGCTTGTATCCATACATTAGAACTGAGAGTATTAAGATTTATATCTTTCTGTTTTGAAAAGCAACAGCCAGGCTTTAAATGCATGCTAAATGTACTCCATCTGATGAGCATGTGACCTGCAGTGGACATTTACAGTAAATGACTGGAGCTATTTAGAGGGGTTTTTTTTAGCTATTAAATATATTTTAAAATGTCATAAGCTGTCAGGAGTCATGGATGTAAAGTTGGTATTTATATTTATCAGACACTTTGAGGACAGAAAAGATCTTACCTTTGTACCTCTTTCTTTGCTTTCTAAACTGATGAATGTACTATGCTAGGAGAGGCCAGGATAGAAAAATACAAGTAGTGAGGGTCCAACATTTTTCATGGTGTTTATTTAAATAGTTTGTTCCAAGTACCGTAAGGATGGTTGATAAATGCTCTAAGTTGTGAGGGATTTAGAATACCTAAATTACATGTTGAGGGGAGAAATCTGCTTATTGGAGACAGCATGAACAGACAGTGTGGAAGAAGTTTATATAGCTTTTATTTTTGTTCTAAATATGGTGTTAAGTATATCCCAGGACTTTCAGAAATGTTCTAACTCTGTATTTTTTGTAGGAAATGGTTTTGTAGAGCATTTCCAAGGCCATGCCTGGTGGTTTTGAGCTCAATGGGAGCTGATCCTGAGTGCTGGGTTACCTTCCTTTGGATACATATTCTCTGTGTTCATGACTCCCTTTAGAGAGGTTCTCTTTGAATTGACATATTCTAGGATTTTTTTCCCCTTTTGTAGAGAACCAGAAGCAGTAGTGGGTCCAGCACTGGGTCTGAATTATATCCGAGTGACTTCAGCTTTGTGAAATTGTGTTCAAGAGCAGCTGTAGCCACGGCTGAACTCTGCAGTTTGTGTAAACATTAATAGGTTCAATGCACATCTGTTTGACTTGTGTTTGAGGAGGAGACTGGTCAAACACAGGCTCATAGCTGGTATAGAAAACCTGTGATTTTGAACCGTCAGGATTTTATTTCTGGGATAGATACAAACCTGTTCATAAAGAAAAAATGTTTGAAGAAGACATGGAAGATTTAATTTACTGGTTGTCTTACTCAACCAGCCAAATAGTACTGCTTATTTCAATAGCACTCCTTCTCAATAGAAATCCTGGATTACTTGAGCAAGCTCAGGCAATGAAATTTTTTTCTGCCTTTTTTTTCCCATCTTGTACAAGTTTGTGAGAAATCCCCAAACAAAGCATTTGTTTAAGAAGTTGCTTTAAAGATTTGTTAAAGTGGTTTTTTTTTTCGTAGTCTATTTTTTTTCCAGTGCTGTTGATGGATTTAAGGTATCTGAACTGTCAGTGAATTAGCTGTATAAGAATGTTTTAATGATACAAGGGGGTATTGGATGACGGCAGACTTTTTTAGCATCTCTGAACAGTACAAATTGCCAACATCTTCACATTTCTGTAAGGAGAACCTGCTTAAGGCCCAATGGGGTTAAGAACGTTGTTTACTCTACTCTTGACTCCTGCAGTATAACAGTAAAAAAGTGATTAAAATTTAAGTAGTCATGAGAGATTTTTGCTATATCTAATTTCTTGAATGCTGGTGTGCATTAAAACTGGATCATTGCATAATACTGTTGTGGTAAGTATTACTGTATTACCTTGTTTAGCAACCGACAGAAATAAGAACAATAATTTTGTGATGAGTAGTCTTGTCTAAATGTGCTGAGTTCAAAAATTGTTTAGCATTAAGGTTGTGTTAATTGCTTCCTCTGTAGGTTTTATTAATAATAGAGATATTAATGGATCTCTATTTTGAAGTAGTTAACATACCACAAAAATCTTTTACAAGACAAAATTTGGTGCTGAGTTTCTCACATCAGAAAACATTTTCTGCTTCTCTTTGGGAAGGTTAGTGATTTCCATAGATTTCATAAAGAAAGCAAGAGAGATGCAGTCTTCTTTCAGTGTCTTTGCTTTCATCACGAAACAATGAGGTATCACTCCAGCTGTGGGTGTGGAAGGGTGACTCTTTCCTTCAAGGGCACATGGGGTTGCAGTTATCAGGGAAGCCATCAAGCTCTCTTGTGCAATTTGAGCTTTTATAAGCACAGAATGTGAATTCCTAAACTTCAGTACACAACAGCATCTCTGCATGGACTAGATTGTGCATGCACTGAAAAGTGCAACAGCAGAATTAAGCATTTCTTTGTATCAGCTGTTGGCCTGTGTTGCTCCAGCTGCATGCCCATGCTCTGTGTTTCCACATTTTCTTTTGGTCAAGTTGGAGAGGGGGTGGTAGAGGATAAAAAAGCAAAGGTATCCTGTGCAATACCTCCTGCTAACGTTTCTGATTCTTGAAAGTTGTGCTTTAGTATTTGGAACTGAACAGTGGAAGTGTGTGGGACAGCTTTATTTACTTACACCTCTGCTTCATGGCCTTTGGAAGAAATTCCCCCTCACCAAGTTTACTGCTTTGTAAAGTAAATCTTTGATTTACTGTAGCAGTCACAGTCTGTTAAATAACTGTTTTCTGCATGTGGAAAAAGCACTTCATGTTCCCACTCCCCAGGTCTCCCCAACCCACAAAGTGTGAATTCCTTGTCTGTGATTGAAGCTGCTTTTTCACTGGTTTCTGACAGTTTATTATGTACTTTACCATTATTAGGAAGATGATTTAAACTATAAACAGATCATATGTAAACAATGCTTCCTAAAATGATAATGTTTTACTTAGTTTTATCTCATTAGAGTGTTCTTGCTATGATTACTCTGTTAATTATTTCCTATATGTAAAAAGCTTTCTGAAGCAAGATTCAAATATCTCTGTATAAGATGAATGTTATCTCTTTTTTCTTTAAATGACTCAGTAGCAAATATGATCCATTAAGGGTTGGACATCAGACTGAGGAAGGAGATTTTCTGAATACCAGAATCATTGAAACCACCAGGACAAAGTTTTTTGAGATTGTGTTCCAAGAGGAACAAATACAGACCCTTTCTGACTCATGTGCCAGTGCCTGCTTTGCCAGACACACCAAACCAGACTGTGGTCATCTGAAACTCTGTTACTGAGTTCACATCCCAGAATTTTGCAGCATCTTAACCAGCCTCATCTCTTTTCATGGCACACGAAGTCAAACTGAAGAATTGTATTGAAATAATAAGTTTGATTTTGTTGCTAATATAAGATATTTCACATTCAATGTTTTTATAAATCCATGTACAGGTTTGTTTGAAGGTGCCTGCATTAATGAGAACTACAATGGGTTAATTTTTCTATTTGTCTTCTTATGCCCACTAAGAAAGTGTGTCCTTTGAGCTGGTTTAAGTAGAAGATAGGTTGTCACAACTAGAATTTGTTCTCTTGTGCTGTAGAAAGATTATGCAGGAAAAAAGTTTGATTTGAAATTGTAGATATCTCCTCTAAACAACAGCCAGACACATCAAGCAGAAAATTCTGAATGTCTGATGACATTCTTGCACTTTTTGTTTTTTTTAATATCAATTCTCATAATACAAATGCACCTGCTTCAAATGGTTACACTATATGTGTGTTGAATATCTGCAACTCAAATGGATCTAATTACTCTTGATAAAATCTCAAGCAAAATTAAGATACGATTGTACTGTAAAATGGCCTAGAACAGCATAACTTTGAAATATTCATTAACATAAGAGAAAAGAGAAAACCTTTAGAGCCCAGAACATTTCTCTGAGGACACAGGCAGTTATTTTATTCTGCATTAGTTTCACTGATGGCACATTGTTAAACACAACGAGTTATAAAAAATTATGAAGAAATTTGTATTTTAGCCACTGATTTCAGTTGTGCAATGTGGAGATGTTTAACATGAAGATTCCTCCATTCGCAGATAGAATGGCTTTATTTAAAATTGATTAGGAGCAATTCACAGCAGCCTGCCAAATTGCTAATGGAAGCCATTTGAATCAATTCTCTCATATAATTTAAATGCCATTTCACTGCATATAGTTTAACCAGGAAAGAATCCCAGCTTGCAGCCAGGAAAATTAATTATTTATTTTTCTTTTCATAAATGTTTTCTTGGTCCAAAAAAAAAAAAAAAAAAAAAAAAAAAAAAAAAAAAAAAAAAAAAAAAAAAAAAAAAAAAGAAAAAAAGAAATAAAAAAGAAAAAGTAAAACCAAAATAAATGCTTATATGCTGAAACTTTTCCAGGGTATGCACACTTCAAATGGCTAATTTAAGAAATGCCATAGTATTATTTTTACTTACGTATGTCAAAAAGCATTTTTATCTACGTGTCAGGTGTTTTTCTTACCTGATAGCTTTTTGTGGAGTATGCATTTAAGGCTAAATTACAAATTGGATTCTGCTGCTAACTGAGGGGCCTATTCAGCAAAAATTATATATAGGCTTTTCTCAGAAGGTCGTGGAATCCATCCTTGCTGAGGTGATGAAGCGGGGAACTCCTCTTGGCCCCAGAATCACTCCTGTCCTGGTCTGCCTGGGTGTCCCACGGGGGAGGCGTCTGATGGCAGAGAATTCACTGGGTGAGGTCTGGTGTTCTCTGCAGCACTCTCATCCATCACCAAGAGATTGTCCTACCTAGGGGTTAATTTTATTGTTATTTGCCTGAAAATCAATGGAATTAAACTTGAGAACTAATGGTATATTGCCCTAGTTTAAAAATAAACGTTCTGGGGTTTGGCTGCTATTGGCTGAGATTTTGCACTGTCAGCGCAATGCACGAAGAATATCTTTTAATTTCATGCTTTGCCCACTCATCTATTGCACTGCCAATTGCAACCACTGCAGTGCCAAGCAAGTGAAAATATAGATTGCATAAAAATATAGAGGAATGTTCATGCTGCAACAGCAGAGGAAGTGCATTACAGGGCCTGCTACTCTTCAGACGGAAATAGCAAATTGGCATCGTTTCTGGTTGTCCTTCACTGCTGTCCCTTGTGACTTAGAGAATCCAAGAACAGTGGCGCTCTTAATTCCATCCTCCCCTCCTCTCCAAATATAAAAAACATATTTCAGTGTCTTTTGCTCACATATGGTGATGCATATTGTAAGAGTTAAAATATGTCTGAAAATTAATCAACTCTCAGTTGGCCTTTCCTCATGGGAGTTGATATGTAAAGTTGACCTCAAAGTGTAGTAATAATATATGTCAAAGATGTTTAGTAGGCTTTTGCCATGCTCCTCTGTGTTGGTATGGTTGGCATATGACTGCACTGATTGTGGACCCGAAGGCTTTTCCCCTGCAAAATGTGTGTATCAAGTCAAGAAAGGTCAACCTGCAATAAAGGTATTTAAGAAAGGAATCTTCAGCTGCGTTGGCCCAGTTGAAAATCTAATACCTATTTAAGCAGCAAGGTCTTATAAATAATCTGATGAACATATTTGAGAGACTGTGAAATTTCATGAGTAAAAGGGGAGAGAAAAACTTTAATAAGAAAATTTATTGAAAATATGGGAGAATCTTTAGGTTTGAATGGAAACCAAAGGACTTAAATGTCAGATATTCTAAAACAGGAGTAGCTAGTGATGCAAAATGATTTGGCTGCAGGTTGGTTTTTTTTTTAATAATGGTAACGAAAACTTTATGGTAATGGGACTGTGCTAGGATTTGGGGTTTTTGTTTTTAGGTATGGTGTTTTTTACTGATTTCTGCCCCCATTCTCCCTCCGCCCCCATGAGAGTTACTGCATTCATAACATTAAAGTTAAGAAAGGCAAGTGGTCATGGCAAAGATGACCAAGAAGAACCCAAAGAGAGTCAGGCCGTTTATCTGGAATATAGGAATTTTGAATGGGGATTGAGCTTTTGTAGAGCCTTGTAGAGGGGACCTGCCCTTCCCTCAAACAAACCCAACAGTCTAAGGAGGTTGTACCATATTTCCCTTTCTTCTTGAGGCCATGATAGTTTTGTAGAAAAAATAGTTCCTTAACTATATCCACTGGCATTTTAAGACTAATAAATAATTCTTTACAGTCACTCAATCACTGCCAGTGCAGAATTGAAAAGGTAATTTATTTTGCAGATAGACACCCCTGACAGCACTCTGGAGGCCGTCCTTTCTGACATAACCACTTTCAAGGAGCCAAGAATAAAGCATCCTGCTTGACCGGGTTTTGATGTAGTGAAGCCACTCCTTGATAGAGAAATCTAATCTGAACTCTGGGGAGGGAGCGGGGCTCTGCCACTGTCCTTTTTTATTGTGGTTTCCTGTCCTGTTAACCAAGGAAAGGGTCAGTGACACATTCTCCAAGCTCATCACTTCACACATGTGCACCATCCAGCAAAGGAGATGCCTGTGTTTGTCCACTGTACCATGGCATGTATTAACCGAAAATGGTCACTGAAGTAAACAAAGAGGAATTAAATGCTTTTTTATTTGTCAAAATTAAGAAACAAAGAAGAACTGATAAATAGTTTGCATCACCAAACCTGGAGGAACCCATAGATTCTTCAAGTGGGAATGATGGTGGGATAGAAAAGAGAAAAACTTAATGGGGAGCAGAGACAGATTTTGGAGAAAAATAGATAGTTTGGTATCACAAAGCATAATTTTCATTTTAGCTGTGAGGCATTAAAATGGGTAACATTTCACAAAATGGGCTGTGGATCATAAAATTTTCCTAAAGTCCATTGGTAGAAAAGTTTAGAAGGTGCTGTTTGTGTTAAAGAAAGTCTTTCAAGGACTTGGGCAGCACCTCTTACTCTTTCTCTGCTTGTTTCCCTGCCTGGGGACAAAGTTCCAGCATTTCTTGGTGATGTGGTTGGAGCAGACCTTGCACAGCACTTTTGGTCCTCAAACATCAGCATGGTTTTTGGGGCAAGATTGGGAAAATGTATTGATAAATACATAAACACAAATATAGTGGGAGCTTGACTTGAAAATTATTTTTTTTCTTCTCATATTTCAAACCAGATTACTCCATATTGCAAGATTAGCATCTTCACTGGCACAGTAAAGAGACACTCACATGAATGAAAATAATTTATTTCTACATGTTCTTCTTTTATCTGAATAAATGAAGTTTAGGGAGATGTAGTGCCTTATTTCAGCAGGAATTTCCATTCCAAAGGGGAAAAGAAACAGAATCAGAATTGAGGGTCTAAATATCTAAGGTTACAACTTTGCTGTAACTGGAGCTGTAACTCCCTGTTACGGAGGTGTTTGATCCCCTTCCTGGTTCCAAAGGCTGTCTGGGTTGCTCAGATATATGTCTCACCATTAAAGCATTTTCCCCTTCTCTGTTTCTTGTGGTAAATATGCTCTAGAAAGGTTTTTTTTTTTGTTTTTTTTTTTTTTTTTTTTTTAACTCTTTTCGCAAAGTTTTAAAATAAAATTTACAGCTGGTGAGGAACGTGATTTTTACATAGTGGACCTTATCATCTCAGTAACCAATTTTTCCTTATGTCTCAGAACTCTCATTAATTTTTCACAGGCTTGTGATGGATAGTTTTTATTTATTCACGTCTGAGGTTCTGTTGTGTGAAAAGGACTCATTTTATAACATTACATATTCATGGCTTGGGATAGATGGGATAAGGAACTTATTATTAATGTGTCACAGTGGGAAACTTACTCTGGGTTCATTTGTGAATCTTGTTAAATGTGGTGCGGTCAGCAGACAGTGCTGAAATTTTTGATACATTTTATTGGAGAAGGGCAAAGAGGTTCAGTGATGCTTCCTTATCTAAACAGCACAAGTGAGATGGTGCCTTTCTAAATGCATTTGAAACATTATATCAATAACACAAGGGTAGGATCAAAGCATGCCTGAGCAACAGTAAAATCAGAATGGTGCTTTTTAGTAATGACTGTTTCCAGGCATTATTTGAGTCTATTTAAATCCAGTTGGCTTAATTAAATCTTGTCGTACTTTTAGCAAAAACATGGCAGTTACTTGCAGTGTAGTGAATTGACATAGGAGTATTGCAAAAGTTGATTTTTAGCAGTTAGGCTTGCCTGTAGGATTTGATTGTGGCCATATTTCACTGAAATTCTTTTGCTGATGTACAGTGGGACTGCAAATTCTGAATGTGTACGTGCAAAAATGTTTGGAAATCTGTGAGCAGTCTGTGTATTGAAGGTATGCAGCATACAAAATAAAAAGTACAGAGGTAAACTGCTGTAAACTGTTTTAGAATTGGATATGGTTTAAAAGAACAAAATATCCCTTTCACTGGGCCACAAAGATACCCATTTCCAAAGCAGAACATTTTGTACCACTGAAAATTTTAAAGAAAGGGCTTTGTCCTCTATACTTTTGTACTCAATTTTTTTTTTCAATTAAATGATTCCATACTTATTTTTGTAGTTACAGAAAGGGGCCCAGAGAGGATGTCAGTAATTTAGCTCTGCTTCTGACTCCCAGTTATTTATCACTTATTGTTACCTTTCTACTTAACATTATTATTGGAAATCTAGAAAGATGATTTTGTTGGCGCTTTTTGAGTGTACTAATCCCTTTCTTACCAAGGCAGCTTGTGGATGAAGGTATTAAAGTTTACAATACCAGCAATTATTCAACTATTTCTGAACCTGCTATCAAAATCCAAATGAATTATAATTCCCCTTTGTTTTAAAACATTTTCTTTCATTTGAAATGAATAATAAAATAGATGAAATAAATTTGAGCTACTTAAGTAGCTTGAGACGACCAGGACAAGACAATTTATGATGGCTATATTTTAAAAGAAAATTTTCAGTGATGTTAAATGTTGGCTTTATTAGCGATCCTACCAGTAGGTCAACAGTATTATATTGTCATTTATAATAGAGGAGCTGGGCAGCGAGAAAACTGTAGTCTATTAAGAGTTTTGTGAGTGTGTGTGTATATACAGTGAAATAATATCTAGTGTAATGTGAAGTGACAGTTAAAATTACAGCTTTTCTCCTGCCGCAAGGGTACTTCTCTGCCAAGTATAGTAATATTGTTGTAGCAGTGTTCAAGGTTGTCAGCAGTTCTTGGTTACTCTGCAGAGAGCCATAACTGTGTGTGGAAGCAAGGAGCTTCCTGTCAAGGGAGATACTATAATTTTGATATATATTTGTTGGTGCCAAACTGCAATTAAATAGGAGGCGTTGGAAGAGGTTTTATTTAGCCAACTCAAATTTGTTGATTAATTAGTTAAAAAAAACAACAAAATCCAACCAAAAAAACCTCCAATACCAAACCACACAAAACCCAGCAACAACAAAAAAACCCAAAAACCCACAAAAACCTGCCAAAAAACCCTAAAAAGCCCCCCAATAAACTCAACAACAACAACAAAAAATACAAAAGGAAATCATCCTCTTACACAAATGTAGTTTAAATTATTAATTTATTTGGCATTTGTGTTCAAAGTGTAGTGTGTTGTTTTTATGGAATAAACCTTGTTTCTGCTGGTGGTTCTGGGATTTTTGAGGATGTGTAGGGCATACCGCTTTTAGTTAAAATATTAGGTCTGATGCTAATTATCTAATATAAAATTATTTTAAGACATTGTTGTAGAATTCAGTTTTTTCAGAGGTCAGCATGGAAACTTTCTTCTCAAGGCATGTTTTTTTCAGGATGTACTTTTGTGTCAGGGAATGGACAAAATATTGTCACAAAGATGTGGATTATCATCCATATTGGAAGCAGTAAAGAATTTCTCCTATTTCCCCACGTTGAAAACAATGATAATGGTGTCAGCAGTTTTATTCAGCAGAAAACCATTTTTCTTGATGATTAGATTGAACAAAATGAGGTGGAGGAGAGAGTTCCTTTGGAAAACATTGCTTTAAAGAAAATCAGGAACTTTCCTGCTGTTCTCCATCAAAGTATTAAGGTATAAACATACTTACAATGATCTTACAACTTGAATGATGAAAATTTAAGAGTTGTGCTAATGTAACTGGTGAAATAGTGTCTAAAATATTGCTTAGCCAAAACCCCGGTGGCTTTCATTGAATATTTTTGAAGTGGAGCTGCTGATGCACCAGACCCTGCCCCTCCACTCCCTTCTTCCCAGATTTCACTGCAATGCCAGGGTGTGACTTGCCTTGTAGAATTGGGTGCTGCTCACAGCAAAGCAGAAGCCACAAAAGCTGACCCTGATTTTCAGGTGGCTGTATGAGGAAAGAGAAGATAATTAAAAAAATAAATCACAAATAACTTTTTAATATTTTCTTTCGAAGGATAGCTAAAATAAATTTCAAATGCTTTATGTTGAGGAAGTGAAATCAAAAGCAAGAAGCATCCTTTGAGTTACTTTTCTCAACAAAAATTGGGTGGTCAGTGAGTACTTTGCACGACTGGCATTGGTTGTTCCACTGTTGTCTCAAGGACTCTTGATTTATCCCAGAACACCCTGCCAGGTGCAGGCTAACTTCTTCTGGAAATCCTTTGTGTCTGGTTTTATTGAAACTGAGCATGTCCAAAGGTTATGGGTGTGTTGAAGGTCTGAAGTTGTAGGTTCTGCTGTTGTTACTCATTAAGTGAGCGTAATGAGTAAATGTAAAATGTAGCTGTGGGATTTGGGGGCACATCCTTAACTGGGGGTAAGGCACATCCTTAACCATGGGTAACATCTCTGGCCCTGTGCAGAGGAGCTGTCCCAGGGCATTGTGATTGGGCATAACACATAGGAAAGACTCTGCAAAATAAAATTTATGAAATTACACAAAATTCCTGTTTTATGGTGTTTCTCTCTGTGACTTCCACAATGTTTTGACTAATGTTTCTCATTGTCACCTAAGCTTTTTTTTTTTTTCTGGTGGAGGGCAGAAAGCCAAAATCTGAGCATGTTATCACAGCTGATTTCCCCATTTTTGGGAAATGTATAATTTACTGAGGTATCATATGAAGTTTTATCTCTCATGTTTTCAGAATTTCCTCAGTCTGGCCATCTGTCTAGTTTATGAACTTCTAAGGTTTTAGTTTCTAGCTCTTTTGTTGCTACTAGAAATTTGGGTATTTCCCTGTTAAGTCTTATCTGTTTGCTGCAGAGGCCTTGGTGCTCAAAAGGTGAGCACACAATATCTGTGTGTGCAGAAAACTGCACACACCACTCGACACCTCACTCAGCATCTCTAACCTGAGTGGACTCGGCATCCTGTGTGTGACAAAGCAATTTACCAAATGTAAATTCCTTCCCATTGCTGCATGGATATGTTGGCTCTATTTTTTTTTAATAGAATAAATATATTACGCAGCAGGGCAGATAATTTTCTTTGTGGCCTTGCTGTTGCAATTTGAGAACAGATACAATTTCCTTCAGCTGATGAAGAAAGTAACATCTGTTCTTGGTTTCCTGCAGCTTTCCTTCAGACAATGCATTTAGATGCACAATTTGAATTCCTTCTAAAGAAATAGAAAATTAAAACTTTGACCCCTCCTTCAAAGCAGTGGTTACACTGTGACAACAGTGGGTTGAGCTAAATTCAGCTATGTCAGGCAAGAACTATAAAAGTAGATAGATTGCCCTCTAAGCTTCACTTTATTGGATATTGTAATTGACATATAGTTGTCATTTATAATCATCTGTCCATTCCTGTGAGTTGGGAGCAGTAAAGTTAATTGTGGCTGCTCATTTGCATTAATCTCACCTCTGAAGGGTACAGTAACCCATTAATATCATGTCATGATGAATTATCACAAATAACATTGAACATATTGATTAATGATCTCTGAGATTTGTATCTCGTTAAAACATTTTGTTAGCTCTTTAAACTTTTAAGCAGACAGTCAATGTATGCAGGAGAGGTTTAGAGATCACCCATGAGGTGATGAAAAGTTATGGCACACATTTTGGGTCACTAATTAAAAATTGTTTAAACCTTTCATATTCATTTTAAGACTTTTTCCTTCTAAAGGTATAGAGCTTGAAGGCTAATTGCAAGAATTGTCTTAATATTGTTCATTGCTTATAATGAAAGTGATTTGTATTGGAGTTGGGATGAATCAGGGAAAAAAGGAGTAATGAGACTTGGAAACTGCCCCTATTTCTGTTTCTACTCTATAACAAGAATCATGTTTAGAGAAGCATATGTTTGTTGGCTTGTTAAAAAACATAGTTTCCTTTATTTTTTTTTTTCTTAATGCACAACTTCCCTTGCTGCTTTAGCACTTGAAGTCACTTTATTTTTTTCCCTCCTGTTCTTTCTTTATGAATACAGATATATACATGAGGCCGAATGAAATCTCATCCAGTGGGTGGCCATGTAATTTGAAGTAGCTGATAATTAAATATTTTGCCATTTAGATTATTACCTGCTTAAATTTCTGTAAGCTAAGAAGCACAAAGACTTTAGGGAGGCAAGGGAATTTACACCATGATTCAGGAAGGTGACTTGGCAGGACAGAAGCGACTCCTTTGCATATCTGAGTGTTGTGTTTCAAGAGTCTGGGAAATATGTAAAGTTTTAAATCATTCAGCAGTCTGCCTTATTGTAAAGGTTTCTTTGTCTCCTTCCACATGAAGTTGCTGTATTTGAGTTAGTCATTTTAAATAAATAATAACTCTAGTGGGTCCTAGTTCTATATTCAAGACACTGTTTTCCCTTTCCTCTAGCTGCAGTAAGCTGCCAGTAATAGTTACTTGAGGGGATACC
The DNA here is from genome assembly GCA_013401135.1 of Cettia cetti. Taxonomy (NCBI): domain Eukaryota; kingdom Metazoa; phylum Chordata; class Aves; order Passeriformes; family Sylviidae; genus Cettia; species Cettia cetti. Next base: position 71,804 of record VZUI01003045.1, read on the forward strand.
ACTCATCATCATCATCATTTATTACATTTATTTGAATATTCCTGCTATTTGACTGTTTTGTTTCTCAAATCTGAGGAGATGATTCACGTACACAGAATATTTTGGGTTAGAGCTGTTTTGTGTTTTCAGTCTTTCTTGTTCTTTTACACTGAGAGGAAACAAGAAATGAGTCTGGGTTTTATGCTTTTGATAACTTTGTTGGTCCCTCTCTAGAACTAATCCTCACCTTTTTCTTCTAATTATTGCCCTTGGTACCTTGGATGAAGTTAACACACTCTGCCAAATGTTGAAATAAGCTAGTTTTGTAGAGGAGACTAATTTGAAGATTAGAGCAAGAAAAATCACCTTTTCTAACTTGAAGATATGATATGGCAAATCTTCACAGGTGTGCCATGACTTCTGCTGCTCCGGGCGTGTGCAGTGGCCAAAGGTATCACATCTCCTTTCCCCAGGCTGGGATTTTTGTGTGTGAACTAACACAATTTTAACTTATTTGCTAGCTTTTCAGCCCAGCCCCTACAATCTTCTTTCAGTAATTCCTGGGAGTCCGTTTCCCTGGCACATGAGGCTGTAGAGTCAAGGATTATATTCCAGCTATAATTTATGATTAACTAGATTTATGGCTGAGATCCCAAAACAGCCTCGGTACTGTGGCCTGAGGAATTAAAGCCAAAATGGAGACTATCATTCTGAATTGTTTGCTTCTCTGGATTTCAGGAAGACTCTTAGTTGTGTTTGAGAAACAAAAACAAACCCCGAATCCAAACCAAATACAATTTGCAGTTGTGTAACAATTCAATTTCATAATAAGAATTTAGCACTAAAACACATGAAGTCCTCAGCCTTTATAGCATTGAACTATTTAATTTAAACCCTATTATCACCTAAAGCTGATGCAGTGAATAATGCATCTTAGACCCTCCCCCCGCTCTTGCAGCCCCTTGCCAAACAGAAAGTGGTGGGGGGGGACGCACAATTAGGGTTCATTTTCACCCATGGTATTAATCCTTACTCATTTTAAAAACCTGCTAACGGAAATATTTCCATTCAGCTCATTAATCAATTGTGATTTTCATTCCCTTGTTTTGTAAAAGCTGTTGCAATAAATACTTTTTTTCACAAAGCAAAAATCTAAGAGATGGATGCAGCAAGCGTAATTAATAGCACCCAGTTACAGAAGATCAGCAAGTTTGTGAGATTCACATGCTGCTTTACCATATGGCTGCCCAGTAGGCGAAAAATTTGATTAATGTTTTGAAGTAGGTTTTTTTCAGGAAATATTACAGCCCCAGATGAGGAATTTTACTTCCAAGTATTGTTAGACTTTACTAAAATAACAGATCTTTTGATTTAAAGCTAAATAATATTTTGATCTCATGAAAACTCTACATGCAGAAGAATTACTGTCCTGCTGTATAAAGAATGGACCCTATACTTTGTTTATAATTCAGCCAATAATGGTTAAATTTTTGTTTAATCGTAGTTTTTCATAAGTTGGTCAATTTAAGATACCAGAAGAGGTGCATGGATTTTGAAACAAGGGTTTCCCCATTAAAACTAGATCTATAACAAAACTGATTCATTCTAACTTGTCATGCTGTTTTCCTTCATACTCCTTATCTAAAATAATCAAAGTGAAGCAGTTGGCTAATGTAAATCAGAAGCTAATGTGTGGTCTCTTCACTAAAACATTACTGTAAAAAATTGTATGAAAGCAAACTTCTACAATGCATTCATTTTGCTTCTAAGTAAGTGATAGTTCTAATAATTGCAATTGGTACTTATTTTGTTGAGCCCCCCTCCATCTTTACCTGAAATAAAAAATATTTACAGAAATGCATCTGAAGAGTGTCACGACCCAGGATCGAGTGCTCTCATGCAAAGCTGACACACAGCGGGAAGTTTTGCTTTTCCCACAAATTCTCAGTTTAATACAAGGAACATCAGCAGCTGGTAAAGAACAGATCTGGGGTGCTGAGCTGAAATGGAGTGGAGAGCAGCTTCGAGGGGAAGTCTTGCTGAGCTTCCAGAATGTTGAAGATAAAGCATTACCTAACACTACTTTGCCACTTTGGTTTCTTCTAATTGCTTCAGGTAATGCTGAGGTTCAGAGCCTGGTGGGATGATGCTAAGGCTGAAAGATGAGATTTTCTGCATTTAAAAAAAGTACCTTTTTTGCAGTTTTTGCAGTTATATAATCTAAAAAAAAAAATTAAAAAAATCAGTGGTTCGTTGTAAGGGTGTGCTACAAGAAAAAATAGTAATCCTGATTCTGTACATATCCCCAAATCACAGATCTTGACACAAAGTGTTTCTCTAAATTGCTAATTTTGGGGCATGGAGTGGGAACTCAAACCTAACTATAAAATAAAGCTCAATAAAAGTAAAAGTTAAAAGAAAAATTTTAAAAAAAAGGTTTTTTTGAGCCAAAAATTTTCCTCTTTGACAGCTCTAGGCAGTGCATGACCGGAGGGGCTGTCCAGCTGTGTTAGTCACTGGTGGTAAACATCAGAGGCAGGAAAGCCTATGAAGTTTGTCTAAGAAAATCTTAAAATGAAGCATAGCTGAGGTAGTGAAATGATGGTTATTAGTTCTGGAGAATACAAATGTCACAACATCTTGTGCTTTAGATTCACAGAGTACTGATGGATGGCAGAGCCATGTGAGCAAATCCATACCTTTAATATAGAAGGATGGATTAAATTGTTTTATGCTTTTGAGACAGGACAGTTAATTAATTGATACAGGCTTCCCAGGCCTGCACTATTTATAGATTGCCTCTGGAAACTTGTTTTCCTTAATATTAGCAATTTTTTCTGCAAATTGCAGAAAGTATAAACATTTTTAAGTGCATTTTCGGCATGCTATCTTTTTTCTTGTCTAAATCAGTTGTTCTCTTGTCAGTGATTTATTTCTAATAAGAGCACATTTTATGCTATAAATTAATGTAAAATGAACCCTTGTTTCCCTTAACCTGTGACTAAACTGCATGCTGATGTTAAGATATTCCATTTTATGCTCATTGAAATGTGGAGAAATCAATACTTGAGTATTTAATTTTCTTCATTTTTAGTTTTCATTGGATTATCTAAGAAATAAGCTGTGTTTTCAAGTATTTTAATGGTGGGGCTAAATTTTTGATTGATAATGTCTGCAAAAGAAGGTCATTGGAAGCTGCTTGAATAAATGATGCCATCAGATGCAAATAGGACTTCACCTGAACGAATAGTGGGTGCTGTGGATGGTATTGGAATTCTCTCCCTTGCTTGGTTTTGTAATTCTGTAAATAAAGTGTTGGCTCTGGTCTGTGCTGGCCGTTTCCTGTCCCTGCTCACATTTTTAACCATTCCTGAGCTGCTGTTCTGCTCAGAGCTGTGGGCAGCTCTGGGAGGGGTTGTTTGTATGAAGAGGCTGGAGAGTGGTCACTCTAAAAGGCTCCTTAGTGTGGTACTTTGAATTTTAAATCACACACATAATTCAAAGGTAATCTAACTTTCAGTGTTGGTCTTTAGTCCATTCAGTTAAATGGAGAAAAATGACTGACATAAGGAATGAGTTATTGATTTATTGTAGGAAAATGACTTCTGTAATATAGGAAGTATGGTAAAAGGAACAGCTTAATTATTTAGGGGACACCACTGAAAAAAGTGCTTTTGCAGCATTGCAGATTGACTAAATAGGAGTTGTGCAGCCCCTGTTTTTAATAATTCTTTCTTAAACACAAATTGTAGTGGTTTATTTTTTTTCCTCATAAGTTGAACTCATCTGCTTGTTTAAAATAGTTTTGTACTTGTGCAGTTGATGAAGAAAAGCAGGCAATCAAATTATTTTGCTTTTAATCCTAAAGACACCAGCTTTTAACTTGTGTTTCTCAATTATCTGCATTTTGTTTATGCTTTGTGGAATTTTGATGTCTGGGGGCTGGACCAAAAAGAAATGTGCTGCAAGTTATTCTGAAGCCCTTTGTTTCAGTAGGTGACATGAACTTTTAAAACGTGAATTTATCAAATAAATATATGTGGCAGTTTGTACGAGCAACATTTTTAAAATATGGTATTTGATGATTTATAAAATATCAGATAAGATATTTGCTTTGGCTTTTTCCATATGTTTTTGCCTTTGATTTACTGCTATTCTTTGCACAAGGAAGACTGTATCCTGTTATTTTGACTGCAGCTCACAATTTTTGGCAGCATCTCAGATAAACAGAATATTTGTGGCTAATTGGTTGAACATGTTCAACAATTATAATTATATTAAAACCGTAATGTGTTTGAACATTTGCCCACTGCGGGCTGCTAATATGTGTTAACTTAAATTCCTGTCTATGACTGGAGCTGGCTTGTAACTGGTTTTATTGGAAATATTTGCAAAGTACAAAAGGCACATCTAATAAGAGTGTTTAAGAGTTTGCCACTGTGTTCAATATATAGGTGCTTGTTTTAATAGGTTAAGAATTCAGTTTTAAAATTTTCTGTCCTGCTGACATTGCGTATCTAAATTTCCAGTATTGCTGAAAAGAAAAGGAGTCAGTATTATTTTCATTGAGTAAATTTTCAGGAATACTAGCTTGCCTTTCTGTCAAAGATTTCCAGGTTAAATAAAGAATTGGGAGCTTCTCCACTTCTGATATTTTAAGTCCAAAACATGTGGATTGCATTTGCTACTGCACTTTAAGGGAATGACAATAGGCTGACTACCTAGTGAATACAGAGGTTAGACATTGAACTGTGAGTGGTAATGGAATTTTGGGTGCAGTCTGATGTATTTTTTTCAGTGCATAATTCCCTATTTTTGTTTGGTTTTGTTTTTTTTTATTTTTTTTTAAACAGATGTCCCAATCTAGTCTTGCTCCTACAGTTGTTTGGCTCTTATTCTTGTAGAGTAGGTAAATAGTGCTGGGTTTGACTTTAAAGCTTTGCCACTCGATTACCTGAAGAATCACCATTGTTTTGTCTGGATGATACCCTGCAGTTCTAAAAAATAGAGGCAATTATGCTTGCAGCCCCTTGTTTTAATTGAGTGAGGCATAATGACTTCTCTTCTATAATGCTCCATGGACTCAAAGCTGCGCATGAGAGGCTCCCCGGGGAGCTGCGGCGTAGCCTTTCCCAAGCACATGTTTTTTGGGGGAAAGTAGCTGAATGGAGGGGTCAGCCAGAGGCTGAAGCTGGCACAGCAGGAAGCAAGAAGCAGAACCAGCTTTGTCACTGATGACAGTGACATCAGCCTGTTCTCTGGCTGCTTTCAGGATTTTGTCCCTAGTGTTGGCTGGGGTTGAGCTCCAACCTTTGTGTTCTCCACTCCTTCTCTTGCCATGTTTCTCCACCTCAGCAGTTCCCCTCTCTCTTTCTGTTTTATATTGCAAAAAGTTCTTACTGTTCATATGTTCACATGCTAAATATTTTCTTATCTCCTGTCTGTTTTTTTTCTTTTTCATTTTTTTTTTTTTAATTTAGATTCAAAGATATTTAGGGCATGGGTTCTTGTTTATGTTTCTGCCCTCAGAGAGACTGCACTTTGTCCCTTGAAAACCAAATTAATTTAATGCAGTAATTTCTTTTTTTCTGTTCCTGAGTTTCCATATCTCTAAAATTAATCTGCTTTTGCTCATGGCCGTGGTAAAATGTTCTGAAAGATACTATAAGAAAAAAAGAAAACCACTACACATCAATTTAACTGCAGCATAGCATATGGAATGAATCATGGGTTATTCTCCATTTTCTACAGGTTAAGTAAGACCTGCTCAGATATGGACTTCTCCCTGTTCCCTGGGGTTGCCAGCCAGTTGTGTTTGCACTGGGAAGGTGCCTGCCATGCTGGGCAGGGGGTGCTGGGGGCTGCACACCTGGAAGGCCACAGAGCCTGACCAAACTGCACCTGACTGCCACAAAGTGCCTGCCCAAAGCAGTGAAATGCTGCAAAAAGGTCAGCACAAAAGGAACTGAATTGTGGCTTCTTTGTTGATGTGAAGGACTTGTGAGGAAAATTCAGACCTTGTGAAGGAGTGAGACTGGGAAAACTGGGGTGGGACTAGTGAGAACTGAAATAGAAATGGAGAGTATTTCCCGTGACATCCCTGGCAATAATAAGTGGTTTGGAGGGGAAAGCAGTTGATGATGATCTCTGATGGAGGCCACCAAATCCCACCAGCTGTCTCTTTCCCAATGAACCAAATCTGACTTTCCTTTGATAGGATTGATTTTAATAGCATTCAGTGCTTCTGAGCTAGGTACTTTTTGGAAAATTGGCCTGACAGTTTTCAGAGAAATCAACCTTCTAACAATGATCTTAACTTTTTGCTCTCCAAAGCAAAAACTGTTGGACAACTGGGGAGGCTTTTTAAGGAGCAGAATGAAGAGTTGCCTCAAAAAGCAATATTTAATTGGTACTGATTTGGTTACAGGATGGAAAACATGGTGCTTGTTAGAACTTGGGAACAAAAACTGTCCAAACATATCCTGTGACTAAGTTTGTCTCAATTTCTTGTGAGAATTAATTCCTCATAATCTTGGATCATATGACTAGTGTATCTCTCAGAGTGTGGCTGAATTAAATTGTTCTGGATTACCTATTCAAGCAGAATCTCTTGTCTGCAAGTCTATACTTCAGTCATAATTTGCTGGTTTTTTTCCTTTTCTTTTTTTGACTGTTCATATAAAAATATAACTTTCTCTTATTATTTTAATCTTTGCTTTTCTTCCTGCATGGATCATTTATTTGTGAACTGGTTATTTCAGTAAGGGCTCAAAGGTAATTTCATGGTTTATAGAATTTATATCTGAGAGTTTAATGAGGAAAACATATTGTTTTCTAACAGATGAAATAGAGAATCTTTCGTTATACTTTTATTTTCCTTCTCTAATATTACATGTATATCAAGTTCAAAGCCCTGAATACACCTAAGTATAAAATTATTCCTTTCCTACACATGGGAAATATGAATGTTTGCGACTCAAAAATCAACACACAGACTTAGGAGGTGATTTCATTTTTAATGAATCCACATGATATAAATGAACTACTCTTCTGTTTGTGCATTGTGCTAGAGTATACAGTGGAAAATACAATAACAGTATATTACTTTTCTGTGATTTAGGCTAGGAATTAATGCATTCAAATGAATTTAAGAGCCTTGGGTATAATTCATACAGGATGCAAGTCCCTCAGTAGACCTCTCATGAACATTATCAGATTCAATACAGTTTGCATGGTCAAACAGATTAAAATTTGACCAACCCCCTCTTTTTGCCATTTATTAAACTCCAGAATGTCTTTCAATGGCTCTCTTTTTATTGTTCCGTGTGAGGAAAAAGAAGCAAAGACCAGGTTTTTATCAGGTATATCAAATTGTTAAAATGTCCTGTTTTCAGCCTAGTTATGGTAGATCAGGTTGGAACTAAGAAAATGTCAAATTTCCTTTTTTTCTTTCCTAGGTACATTTTCTGAAAGCTTTCACTTTTATCCAGTGCTGATATCTCAATGCCCTTTCACTCCACATCAGGGTCATTACCCACTCTCTGGATGGGCTCCTGCCTTCGATTAACAATTGTGGAAACTGGAGGATGCTCTCAGCATCAGTTTGATCTTTTGATGGATCAACACCTTTGCTGGGCTGCCTCCTGAAGTACTTAAAACACATCTGACTCCCTCTTTCTGGTATTTCAGCAATTTTACATCCTGTGTTAATTATACCATACAGTGTAAAATCTATTAGCAATTTTCAAAAAAGTCATGCTTAGAAGGCTTTTTAGCACTTGGGGCTGATTCTGGTGTGATGAAAACACACTTTAAAATAGCTTCTAAGTTCTGAGATAGAGCAGGAACTAATTCTGCTTCCTTGCAGTGAAGGTTTGCTCTTAAGTACAAAAACCCCATAAAATGTGTCCAATACTTTGAGCTATCTCTCAGGGAAGCTTAAATACAGATTTTTACACTGGAGGGGAGTAAGAATTGTAGTAAGTACTCTGCAATAGTAATGCCCTTGTGTTGCTGGTTTATCAAAAGGTCATTGGTGCATCTGAAGTTCTACAAAAGTCAGTTATGTGTATGCTAGAATTGATGTCTCTGGGTTTCCTCTGCCATTGTTTGCTGTGTTACCCTTCAAGTATTACTGCAGCAGAGATCATTAAAATCCCCAAGAAACTGCTCGTGCTACATTGCCAGGGAAATCAGGCCAGGAACAGGCACAGGGGCTATGCCAAGTTACTCAGTCTCAGATAAGGAGGCTTAGGGATGTGTGACATGCAGTAGGTGCCTGACTTTGCCCATGACAAGTTCAGCCTGGTTTCAAAGGCTTAAAGTTCTCCAAATGTCACGGGAGTGACAGGTACAGCTCTCCACTGACTGTTTCAAGTTTTGAAAACACAAACACACTTCTCTATTGCTGTACTTTTTGCTTCTTTAACCTCCAACCAGTGTGTATAATAAAACTCCACAAATAAAACATCTCTCAGGTTCCTTTGGTGACAATTTCACTGCGAGAAAATGAACACTTTGCTGTTCCATTTAATATACTCTTTATAAACAAAATTGCAGAACTGTTTATTAAAATCTTTGCTGTGGAAAGCAGAAATAACGATGTATGGCACATTTCTTGAGAGAACCAAAGAAAACTTTATTTCTTAATATGCTTTTTAATAGTGAACAAACATACATCTATGGCTGTGTTTTGTCTTTAATTGTAGTTACAGTCCTTGTCTCTTGCTGGTTAGGAAGCATTTATATCATGAGAGCATGGAAAGAGTCCACAGACAAGTTAAGGCCAGTACTTAGAGTGAGGATGTTAAAAGCTGGAGCTGATTTTCATTGTTTTGTTTTCGCATGAGAAGAGGGCAGGTTTTCAAGCCATCCCAGAAGCCCAGAGATCAGAACATGTTTCCATTTCTTGTTGCTGGTTGTGATTGATCACCCAAAGAGGGGGAAAGGAGCAGTGGATGTACAGTGCTCATCCTGGGCAACTCTAGAAAGCTCTGTGCTGTGTGGGAGATGTATTCTTCTCAGAGGGCTTCTTATTTGATTGGGTTTTGGGGTTTTTTTTAGGATTGCAGCCTTTGCTTATGGAGCTTTCATGATGATTTAGTGCTTATAAGACATCACTGAATATCAAGGAAGCCTTAATAAATCTGAATTGGTCTCAGTGTGAATAGAAATGAAGATGTGTTTTTATTTCATGTTGGGATGATAGAATGAATTATATCAGAAATCTGACTTCTAGAAGAACTGGGAATTCTTGGAAGAATACAGCAGCCAGGAAAGCACACTAAGGGCTCTGTAGGAGGTTTTTGCTGAGAAAGAGCAGCACTGGTGATGTGTTATGTTAATGTTTGGAAGATGTACCAGTGCTACTGCCAGGACACAGCAGGAGCAGGGAGGGTGAGCCCAAAGCCAGGAGCATCAGGGCTCAGCTCAGCCACTCCTCAGCAGGGTGGGGATAATGATTTGCCTGAACAGTCCCAGAAAAGGCAGGAGGGTGTCTCAGGTCATCCAGGCAAGAACAGCAGGATGTGGGGCCAGAGACAGGGCTGGAGATGAGGCTTCAGCAGAGGTCCAAGGACAGGGCTGAGGCAGGTGTACCTGGGATAGGCCCAGGGAAGGGCAGAAAGGCCAAAATATCAGGAGTGTGGATGGAGCTCCAGGAGCTCAGAGAGGAGTTTGCAGAGGAGGCTGCACAGGGTGCTGAATTCTGTGGCAGCAAGACCTGTTGTCAGTGATCTGAGATAAGAAAAAGAAGTTTCCAGTAAAAAGTAACTTTGAGACTTCAAGCTTCATAGCAGGGATAAATTCTGATATACTCGTCTTTAAGAGAATCTCATTCTAGTTAGTCCCTCTGATTTCAGAATAATACTTCTGTCTGCAGTCTCAGCTGCAGTACTCTGACATGTATCACCACATTTTTATGGGAAAATAATTTGTTTTTATTGTAACTTTTAAATTTTATTTTTCATTAAACCCATTTTATTGACTTTAGAAACGGATTTTAGCTATAGCAGTGTAAATCCAGAGGAAGTGAATTTATGCCCTTTTTATACCAGTAAGCATAATCTGGCACACTCTTAAAAGAAAAAAAAAAAAGTTGAAATTGTATAGTCAGCAGTCAAAGCTTCTTGTTAGAAAATTCTTGATCTGTAAGAGTGCTATTGATAAAGGAGCTAAAAACCTCAAAATTGATTTATTTGTTATCAGCTCAATACAGTTTGTCTGAATACTGAACTTGCTTTTTTGTTCTTCCATGTGATAAATGTATTTGCCTATGTTGTAAAATCTAAGCTGAGATAAGCCTCTGTACAAGCTGGGTATAGGACTGGAAACCAGGATTTCCAGAATTCTACCTCTTGTTTCTGTCAGCAAATGAAGTTGTGAGCTTAAGTGATCTCTTAGGTCTCCTTTGTAAACAAAGCTAAATTTCCTTTTCAGTTTGTTTAGGAGTCACTGTGAATTTAGCATCTTATGAGATGAGATCTTTTCAGGCTTGATATATTTTGTTTCTGCAACTGTAAATTGAAAATAGTCTTCTGGATAGTCTAGTTATGCCAGACCCTGAGTCCTTAGTACAGGCTGTGTATCTGCAATGAACAGCCTACTCCAGGGATGCAAATTGGGAATTAATGAGGACTGGAAGTTTGGAGGGTTTCAGGCTTTATGGTTTTTCCTTTTTGCTGAATTTTATAGTTACTTGAATTACTTGTTTTGTTACACTTAATTTATCATTTTAATTTCAGGGAATGTTTTGACAGTAAATGTTTGTAAAGCAGCTAAATATATTTTACTGGAAAGGCTAAAGAAATAAAAGTGGCATTCTTATTTTCCTGTTAGTTCTATGGTATTAAAGAGACTGAAAAGTGGGGTTTGGTCTTTGCACAGTGTGTACATGTTTTTTGCCTACTGTGTCTATTCTTCCTATGATGTAGTTTAGGGTTTTTCCTTCCTTGCATTATTTCCTGCCTCAGAAGGAGTAAGAATTCATGAATAGGGCCAAAGGGTGGGCACCTGTTTATAACCACAGATGGCTTGTGTATGTCTTATCAGTTGTAACATTTAACAGTGCAAGGCCTAATTTCCCCCTTGTTTCTAAACCAATGCTTTAAAAGGCGAGTTGTGCTTTATTTATTTTCTAAAATTATATGATCTACTTTTTGCACATAGTAGCATTCACTTAGTTTATACCATAAGTGACCTAGTTTGCATTTTCTTTCAACTCTATAAATTACCCTATTTTTTCTGCTGGTATTGAGGTTTCCTACTAGTCCTGAAAAATTAGGTTTTAATTTTTTTCTCCCTTCTAGTCAAATAAAGATAAAGAAGGATGAGAAGACAGAAATCGTGAGTGGATTTATGGCTTCTTGGAGACAGGTTTTATTCCTCTATGTACTACTCCTTTAGCTTTTGATGAAGTTATGTCATTCATCTCTGCCATGACTTAGCTACTTTTGAAATGCCTGATGTGCATAGATAGTTCTTGTGCAGATGCTCTGCCTGGATTTCTACAAGCAAGTAACTAGATAAATGAGAAATATTTTGTAAATGCATTAGGTGTATGCCATTTGCCATGTTCACAATGATAACTGAGTAGTGAAAAGCAGGCTTGACTTGAGTTCACTTTTTCCCCAGGTTTTTTTGAAAGGGTAAAATGCCCCAGCTATAAATTTCTGCATGCTCTAATCAGGATTTTGATTTCCACGTTGAAATTACCCAACCCTAATCCTTGGCATTGCTCACACTATGGTTACAGTACACAGTTCAGATGCTGGAAAGGAAGTTGGTATGTTTGTGGACTACTGGTCTTAAAAGCAGGAAACCAATTTTATATCCTTTACGTGATAGATATTGAATCGATAAAGCATCAACCTAGGGTTACACTTGATGTCTCCAGTGAGAAGACAATAAATCATGTTATGTGCATACAGGTATATTGACTCAATTTCTTTGGGCTGCCTACGCAAAACTGAAGGTGATTGAAACTAAACCATTAGAATCAAAGTCTTAAAAGGCAGGTATAAAGCCATTTAATCCGCTTTCTATGATTTGAGATTTTAGTATTAAAAATCTAAGTACAACATTTAAGTCAAATTGAAAATCCATCAGGTCCTGTGCCCTGTCTCACATAATGGTCAGTGGCAGATGGCTAAAGAGGGAGAATAAAAGAACGTGCAGAATAATTTCTGCCTTGTTGTACCCTTCTGGTCTTCAGCAATTAACAATTTGGGTGCTTTTGTGGGTGGACACTGCACCCACGTAAAGAATTTAAAATGCACCAGTAGACTTTATCTTAGGTAAACTTGTTGGTTTGCATTTTCAACCTGTTTATAGTTTGGCTTTCCCAGTGAAGTTTTGCACATATATATTGGGGGAAAAGAGTCTGACTCATGTTGGAATGGGCAGATAAAGAAAATGGTCCATTTGTACTTTATGTCTTTGTCACTGAGTACTTTTTGAAGATAAAAAACTTGTTGTTTTTCTCTCCTTTTAATGTCTTGACTCACTTGTGGTAAGAATGTGTAGGTCTGGCAATACAGGGTATTTTTATTTCTGTCTGGTGGTTTCAAAGAAGGACCATCTGAGGATGAAGATGGAGTTATTGATGCAGCATGTCTATCAGTAATGTATTTTTTCACTGAAATTTTCATAGCTCAACACCAAACAAGTCATCAATACAGATAAATGAGTTAATCCAAGATGAAAGGTTGCTGCTATATCATTAACCTGACGAAGGTTTTATAATGCTGCACTGCATTGCTGAGAATCATTTTGTTGTTTAAATATTGGCTGTCCTTTGTAGTAATCTGACTTGGCCTGGCTGGACAGCTGTCTGCTCTATTGCAGGTATGGAAATACTGCTTAAAGAACCAGCTTGGCTTCTAATATATGTAAAAATATATGGAGGATTGGGGTGTGGGTCAGAAAACCTCTTTGAAGCCTGTTTAGATAATGGAGCATGACAGTTTACATTTTCTTAACCACAAGATAGCCTTGACACACAGCTTGTTCTCATACAGAGAATAAGGCAGAAGCTTGGCTCAGATGAATCTGGAGAGCACATGTGCAAGGAGAGGCATTCCTTGCTTATCCCTGTGCCCCTCTGAAAGCCTGATTGCATCCTTACAGCTGGAATTTTTGCAAGAATGTGTTCTGAAGGAAAAGGCATGTGTTTGAGTGCCCACTGCCTCCTCATCTGGACCACACTGCTGGTTTCACAACAGTTACATATGAATTTAAAGGCATGGGAAATTTTATTTAAAAAGAGTAATGGCTAAATATAATCTATTAGAATTCATATAAAAAGTTGCAAGTTGTATAGGTAAGTAGCAACATAATTATAAAAATGCTATGTGTAAAAGAGATCCTTGGTATCACTGTATATTTAATTTGTGTTCTACAGTCATTCAGGGACTGCTCTTTGACTGTAAAATGTTACACATAGAGATTTGTAATTGAAAACTTTATGATATGATTTGTAGTTAGAGGAATAAAACTAAATTGCAATTTTTCCTAAATTGAATGTGCCACTATCTCACATGTCTCAGCCTTTCTGACCTGGCCTTGCATGATGCTTCTTGACTTCCTGTCTTGCTGTCATTTTCTTTCATATTGGTCTGGCACTTAGTCTCACTGGAATCAATAAGGTTGCTTACATGCAAGTGTTGAATAAATAATTGATTAAGGAGGTACTACACTTGTCACATCCTTTCCTAGCAAAGGTAGCCAACATAACTGTTATTTGTGAAAAACTTCTGTTCTTTCCTCTTACTGATTATCCCTCACTTCTTCCATTGAACAAGCAGAGTGTGGTATCTACCAGATAATGATTGATGTGAGCTTTGTAAAGTGGTGATACCACTCAGTGTGTACAACAGTTGGGAGAAATGGCTACTCTGCAACTGTGTAGCTCAAACCAAATTACTTTCTCTCTGTTTCCCTTCTAAAACCCTTAAGCTGCTCAGTTTTAAAAGCTGTTATCCAGAATGGCAAAGCACGCTTGGGTATTGGTCACTGACCCTGACTGCTGTGCTCGTCAAATTCTAAATGAAACATTTAAATAGTTTGGTCCTACACAAAGCCAGATAGAAAATGGCAGATGAAGTGGTGTCTATGGACATGAATTGTCTCAGTGAAGTTTGCCTGGCTGCTTGGCTGGGTTTTGTGTATTTAGAATTGCAGTAAAAGTAGAAACATTTCTTGACAGCCGTTGTGTATTGTGACATCTGAAATTGAAACAGGCACTTCTAAATTTTCTGCACATCTCCTTAACTCAAAGGTTTATTAAAGCTCCTACTATGTTATAGTAGTATTAAACTACAGTGAACTTTCTATAATGGGAATGCACTTACACTGAAGACAGATGTAGGATTTCTGTAGGAGATGGAAAATAAGATATCCCAGGCAAATAAATACCTGATGACTGTGCCTGCTGCAGTCACTCTACCAGTGTGATTAACCTTTTTATCTTCAATTACATTCCTAAGTGATACAATTTGTTCCAGTAAAATAGTGTGCAGAGCCAGTCTTGTTCAATATTTCCCACAAATACATTGACTCGCTGTTTTGGTTTATGAAATCCTTTCTGTTGTTGTGGTTCAGTGACAAGAGAGATGAGGTAATTACAGAGCAGTTTGCCCACTGGTTTCTCTCCAGTGCATGGCTCTAGTCAATGCTGTTAGACCACTCATATACCCAATTGTCAAAAAAAGCAAGGAAAAAAGGCTCAGATATCTTTACTAGAAATTAAGTTGGTGCTGCAGAAGTTCCAATGTGCATTTTGTGTCATCCTACATGTTGCTACGTTTGTTTTGAAGTAATGTTTCATTATGACTATTGTATGATTAAATATTGAGAGTATTGCTTTTCCAATTGTTCTTCTCCAGTATTTAATGAGTGCAATTAAATGGAAAAATTGCCTTTTTAACTGATGGTAGTCTATTAATGTCTCTGTCTGTTCAGAAAAGAAAAGAAGTGAATTATTAGAATGACAAATGAGTCAAAGTTACCACGGTGATGGAGAGGTGCGATTCCCCTCCACATAATCTTCAATTAGTGATCTTTGTAAGAGGATGTTTTTCAAAAGGGTAATAGAGAAGTAATGAGATCAGAAGGAGGTCAAACCCAGCCTTCTTCGTTTGGCAGTTTGATTAATTTATTTCTCCTTCTTGCAGACTGCTGTAAGGGGCTTTTGGCGCCCGGTGTTTTCCATGGGACTCTCGCTGAAGTGACTGCTTATGAGAGTCTTTGTATCCAAGAGTGTTCATCTGCTTGGAAATGGAGCTTTTTGAATGGTTCAGATTTGTTCTTTAGTACAAGCACTCACTGGTAGTTCTGAAAAGGAAGTTTTTTGGGAAGACACCATCCTTGATTCTGCCATGTGTATTGTTATGAGGCAAAGTACTCGGGCCTAGAACTGGGGTGCAGTGCAGCTTCCATCTCCTTCAGGGGGAGGATTAGGTCAGAGGAGAGGGAGGGAAAGAAGCACTCAAGAACATAAAGTTGCACTGAAGTTGCTTTTCCCACAATATCTACTGGTTCAGTCCCACAATACCTGCATGAATGCACACATGTAGTACTTCTGCATCCTTCAGGTGTTCCTTCCTGCCCCTTGTCAGCCTTACCACTTGCATAGAAAGTTTTATTTTGAAGAGTAATGAGCTGTTTTCTGATGGTGATCATAAACCTGAGTGGCTGTGGCCCCATGCAGTGTGCTAAGCCTGTGCTATGAGTACAGTTACACCAATGTTTAGTTTATTCTCAGTAGTAATTCACTTCTTTTAAAATATTCAAAGTAGTTTTTGCAAAACTAAAATGCCGGTAGCATTTTCTCAACAGTTTCCTCAGGTTACATATTTTGTGCACTGATCAGTTTTGCTCTCCTGATAATTGAATGGATTTCTGTGGTTTCAATTTTGACATAAATTCAGTCATTCTATGCAAACTAACATGTCAGTAGAGGAGCAGTAGGTATTAATTTAATATGACATTCTCTTGCTAGCACATGTGACATTACCAGTTGCATGATATCCAAGACTTTTATATGTCTGGGTTACCTCAGTTTAAGCTCAAGATACTCATGCAGCTTTTATTTTTGGCTTTGGTAAGGTAGCATTAACATTGAGTTTATTTACTTTCTCATGACGTCTTTGCAACAGTCATTTAACAGATACTCAGAATTTTTTTTTAAGTATTATTACATTTAAAATGTTTCATCAATAAAAAGAGATACTTTGGATTAAATAGATTATGAAATGTTTTTATTATACTGATGCTCACAGAATCATAAAATGTTTTGGGTTGGGACTTTAGGACCATCTGAAAAATTAAATATCGAAGATTAGTCTAATTGCATTTATAATCACAAATCACAGGCACAAAACAATTTTGTGAATTTCCCCTCTTTTTAGGTGCTGTCCATTTGGGGGAAATTTATACATGCACACACATATTTATGTGTATAGATAAACATGTCTCCTACTTATCAAAGTTCTCTCAGAACAGAAAAAGTAAAATTAGATTTTTGTAAGCTGGAGTGATGTGCATGTTCTTATTTTCAATGTGTGGTAAAGTAATCCTTCAATTTTTTTAACAGTATTCTATAATATAAATAATCTAGTCTTTTCTTCTGCAGACTGTTTAATTCAGACAGGTTGAAGTTGCTTCCAAAGATTGGCATCAAATTGAGGAAACCATTCATGTAGTAAATAAGATAATTTGTTTCTGCCCAAAAAGATTAAAATATAGATTTTTTTTTTAGCCCATATGATTTAACACATACAGTTCCTGCATCTCTATGATTCTGAATGCATTTTGAAATTAAGTGCTTCTACATGGATTTTCTTTTTTTCATTTTCTGCAGTGCATTTTTAACTTGAATTTCTGGAATTTTAATTAATATAATCAGTAGAGATCTTTATATCTTTCCTAGATATTGATAAGTGTATGTAATTTCAAAAGGTGATGGGAAACTGATGCTCCTAATGAAAGCAGAACTTATAAAATCAAGAAGCAAGTCCTACAATTCGAGTATTGTTACATAAATAAATAAAAAGTGTGTTCTGTCACCTGTTTTCTGTGCCATATTTAAAGTCAGGGATATATTTCTCTGTGCTTTATTAGTGTGATCATAAAATCCGTTGTGTTTCTTAATTCAATAGCCTTTCACAATATTAGTCTTACTGCTTGTCCCAAGAATAGTAACTATTAAGAAAGTTTATGAGTTTTGGTAATTTTGTGGCTTTGTTTGCTTAGAAAGAAGGAAAAAGAGCTGTCAGCTGCTGGAAATTTGGCCCCCGTCATAATGGGGAGTGTGGGAGTTGCTCTTCTGCCATGGTTGTTGGGCTCATTTCATGGCAGGGTGCTGGAATCAGGCTCAAGGACTGATCTCCCCCTAGAAAATTAAATATTTGGATGGCTGGAGGCTGGTCAGAACAACCAAAATTAATGTTTCAAAACACTTTTGAGGTGAGCATTTCTGTTACCACCTTTGTAACCACATGCAATGGCAACAAACTTTTTTCTCTTCAGGCATGAAAATCTGTTCAACTGAAGACTGAGTTTTCACTTTGGCCCACCACGATGGTCAGAAAAGGTTCAGTGTGAGTACACTGCAGTTTTTAAGTGCTTCTCAGATTGTATTAATGTTTAGAGAAGTCAGTTTTACATGTATTAAATAAATCTGGACTGCCTTAACCATCAAAAACAAAGCAGGAAGGAAAAGTTTATTTTCTTTGTACCCTGAAGGCAAAATAATGTGTTGGCTAAACTTCCCACAGGAGCTTGGCTCCTTCATAATGCAATATTTAATGCATAATGGCTCCTAATCTGCAAAATCCATTTTTTTGTGCAAAATCCATTCTGGATTATTGGGCTCTACATAAATAAAGTAGTTTGCTCTTAAGGCTTGGGGTTTTTTTGGGTTTTTTTTTTGTGATGATGTTGGTATGCAGCTAACACAACTTCTAGGGATTGATCAGTTCCTGAATATGCAGGTCATTCATATGTGATGCAAGACTTTTGTACAGAAAACCTATTTCTCCAGACTGTCTGCCCACACAGTTTGTCCATAGATATTAATTTCTGAGTGTTTTTAGCCTGAAGGTTTGGCACTTTGATACTAAAAATCTGTGTGAGCAGAAATTTATGCTGCAAAAGGAAAACCAGAAAATTACCATAGTGAAAAATCACACTCAGTAGAGCTTAACGTTGAAACACCTCTCAGAAGATTTCCATGTTGAAATATTAAATTAGTTGTTAAATAAGTGCAAACAACAGGTAAACCTACTCTGAGACTCAAAGAAGATCAAGTGACAGATGACAGTCTTGATTAGTCCTTTCCTCCTCCACCTATTTGGTGGGATTCACGCGGCTCTGGCAAATCCACTTACTCAGATTTTTGCAAAAGAAATATTTCTGAACCTAGTGCCTGAAATCATATCTCTGCTCTTAATTATTTAGTTAGTTGACACTAGATTGTCCTAAAGTCATATAAAACACTGTAAACACTCTCATTCTTTACTGTGTATTACTTTGGTAGTTTTGAGTGACAAAACCATTTAGACAGTGTGGCTGTTGCCATATCATGGTTTGAAAGGTAAACAGAACATGATCATTGTTTTAATAGGAACACTATGTGGTTCATAGGTGGTGAATATTTCATGCACTTTGCATTTGCCTTTGTGCAGGAGGGTAAATGGAAAGTAAATCCATGTGTACTTTAGACAGTAAAAAGGCATTACTTTGTTTCATCATATAAACATGTAGATTTGATTGTCTCTTTACTCATGCTGTAAAAAAAAAGTTTTAAAGTGTTTAGCCATACCTGAAAATGTAAATGCCCGAGCCTAATATAATGCTGAAGAAAAATTAAGATAAATGATACTGCATCCTTGCCACAAAATGCAGCTTGTACAAAATTCACTTTAGTTATTATACTGTGAATACGTGTGCTAAACCTCCTCTGTGTATGCACAATTTATGTTGAATGCAACATGAATCATTTTAATAGACCAAGCAAAAAGTCCCCAAAGTCAATTTTCAAATTATGAACCTTGGAACAGAATATAGCAACAATGAACAACAAATAGTTCAGATTTTACACTGAACTACAAATGAACCATTAAAGGTACAGTATACTCATTCAGAAAAAACAGTTTCTCCTTATCATCACAGTGGCTAAAAAGCATAACAAGAATATTTCTTAAAGGTCAGTTCTAAATTTTCTCTTTTTCTGCACCTTATTAAGAGGCACTTTCATGAGAGCTGATGCCATGAAGATTTTTACATCTGTTGTGAGACTTGGATGATTCTGATTATTCTGATTAGATTCCATCTCTGATCTGCCATGTAACTTTGAGGAAGACTAGGTTTAATGCTTTAAAATTCAGAAATCTATTCAGATTTACTGCTGAAAAAATGGCCTGGCTTCAAATGGGTCATTTGAATGGAAAACCTTTTCACTACCTGATTTTTACCGTTCAGTGTTACCAGGACACAGCATAGGTGCTAGCACAGGAGCACAGGTCTTTTAAAGGTTGGTAAGGAATTAAAATTCAACAGAAAGGAAGGAAGAATATTTGAGTGTCATCTACAACTTACAAGAGTTAAAATGCATAAAAATGGTTTCCCATTGCCTCATCTACTTCATTGATGGCATTTTTCATTGCTGGAAACTTTAATTTATGAAATAGTAATTGATTTAGTTGTTAATATGAATGCTGTTGATTTTTTAAAACAAAATTCAGTATTTTTGGACCCTTTTCATTTTTTTAAACTTGTCTCTGTCCTCCTAAAATTGCCTACTTAATCAAAGTTTTATAAATATAAACCTCTGCTTATTTTCTTGGCACATGCTTTTGCATGGGCCTGTGAGAATTAGTGAGTCATGCCTCAAAATGCTCTGTGGAACCTTGTGCAATTCAGTGTTGTTTAACTGGTCAAATTTGCTACTTTGATTGGAGAAGACAGAATAAAGTAAAAAGACTAAAAAATTGTGCTGAATGGTGTCATAGGAGGGGAGAAAAGGGCTATTTTTAGTTAACTTTGTCAGGCATGTAGTTAAAAATAGGAATTGACAAGTAGTCATGGACTTTTCAAGATACATGGGAAAATAATCTAACTCCAAAATTCACAGCCATTGTGTCATGGTCAGTTCTGAAAATGTTCTGTAAGGTACATCATGGCTGTGAAAACTGTACCTGAAAATGCTGCAAGAACTGTGGGATTCTGTAAACTATTTAACGTATTCTGGGGAGCACAGCATAGGAACCATGGGTTTCCCATGAAAACCTGTGTAGTTCTGACTGCTTTTAGCATTAGATGGTGTGAAATGATTTATAAAATCTATTGTAGAGGTTTAGAAGGTTGCTCATTGAAAATAGCTTTCTGTGATTTCTAGAGAGAAAATTTGCCTTTGTGTTTTGACTGAGTCTTTTTTAGTCACTTTTTGATAATTGCATCATTTAAGATGCTTTTTAAGCATCTCTGAAAACTGCTGTAAGTTTTTGAAGTTAACATTTCTTCCAGAGCAAAAGGTAAAATCTGTTCTAGATTTCCTTAAAAAATTCTTTTTTTTGTGTATTTCTTTAAAGTTGCAAGCCTACTGTTAGAATAATAAAAAACCACCCCCATAACAACCAAGTATTTCAGTATTTTATTTTTCAGCCTGGTAGGAGAGCACAGCATGTTGCCATGGGGTGTTCATGGATCAAATTACATCTAAATGGAACTTGATATATTTTGGTAGGACTGGGTTCCAGCTCCTTATATTTACACTACTGCAGGTTATTGGTGAACATTTATAGCTCTGCAGATGATGGTGCTTGTAAATGATCTCAAAATTTTCTTTTCATTGTGTGTGCTGTCACTGCTTGGTCCTCACCTGCAGTTACTGAGAACCAAACCAAAGACATTTTATGATGAGGGAGTCACTGTTGGAGACCTAAAACCTGATTTTGAATTATCTCAGGGCTTTTAGTAAGGATTCTTTATGAAGTAGGTGTGATAAATTATCTGCATTTGATACACAAATTTGACAGAAACACTGCCTCTTTGTTTTTTAATTTTTTTAATTAGCCCCTGTGAAAATTTCAAGTGACTTTAAGCAGCCACCATAAATAAGAAACACATTCCTCAAATGTTGGTAATGTAATATTTCACCATAACTGAACCTGAAATCCAGAATATTGTCATCTTTAAGCAGAACGTTTTTCTTATTGCAGGAAAGATAATTCAGTATCCCATGGTCTTGCAGGTCAGAACATTATTATCAGAGTCAGAACAGAATTTTATACAGATGGAGAAAAAAAGTTTCCTGTCTACTAATCCAGAAATCTCCAAATTCAACTGATTTTATGGTGTTAGGGCAAGGAATATGTTTTGGTGTTTCTGTTTTGACTTCTTGCCTCCCATTCATGTTGCTGATTGTGTGTCAGGGACCCTCAGAGGTCTAACCAAGATAGCTACAATATCACATTGTGCACTCTGCTAAGTTCTAGGAGACAGCCTGAGCATCACAGAATGTGAGATTTATGCTGGTAAAGAGGGAGTATGGATCAGCAACTCATTGATTTTAGCCCAAAATCAAATCAGCAGGAAGATCAGAGAAGGAGCCCTGTGGTTTAATCCAGGCTCTGATCCACTTCATCATTCTACTCCCCAATGCATGAGAATCCCTCTGACTGCTGGAGAGGTGAGGAAACAGATTTGCTACAAAAACCAATGACAGAAAAAGTTAAAAATCCTTTCTTTTCTTTTTCCTGTAGATTATGAGATGTAAAAGTTATGAAATGATGTGTATGTATGGAAAGATCTTATTTATATTCCACAAGAGTAACAGTTATTCCAATATAATGGCAGCCCCCCTTTATTCCTCAGCATCATGCATTTTGTTCATTTTGTGATATATTATGTGGCTTTTTGGTGTAACTACACTTTTAGATCTTATTGAATAGAATTTATGTGTTGCCTTATGGAAAACTTGTTTCATAATTCATTAATTATTTACTATTACTTGACCTTACAGTACATGAAAAAACCTATCCCGTAACTGTAATTTCAATTCTCTCTAGTGTGAAATCAATCACTTTCCACATCTTTTATATTATTTAAAATGTGAATCATGAAATTTTCCTGTGGATTTCTCCCAAGTTACTGAGAACTTTCAAACCTTAGTGTGTGGGAAATGTGCCGGCAGTCCCCTGCAGACCTGGGCCAAGTCCTGATTGCATTGCAAATGCTGCAAAACCATTTGCAGTGGATGAGCTGCCCCTTCTTGTCAGTGGAACTGGGGCTGGTAAATTTTATAGAGAGTATTTTATAAAGATCTCCTTCAAAGGAGTTCCTTTTGCTTTGTGTACAAGTTATATTAAATAAGGACATAGCTTTTAACTTGTACCTCCCTATCCCTACAACCCAAGTTGTGCCAATAATGTTACTGAACAGGCTTGATGTGTGCTGGGGGGAGCTCCTGGACAGCTGCGTAGTGCTGAGTCCACTTCTGATATTTGTGTACCCTGTTCTGTGTGAGGAAGGTGATGGGTGCTGTGTTTGTATTTAAAGTTCAGGAACAATTGGGGAATTTTATGGAAAGTAGCCTGATGCACTCAAGGAAGTGATGGAAGTTCTGTTAGTGATCCTGAGACACGTTTTCTGATTTCTTTGACAGTAATTTCTGAAAATACATGAGGAGACAAAAAGAGGAATCCGTTATGCACTTGAGATTTGGAGGTTACTTTTTTTCCTGAAAATCTGCAAGAGAAGTATTACCAGAACATTTTTAAACTGTATTTTAAGCAGGAGCTGCATTTGTGGAACAAATTACATTTGTATCTCAACCTGCATGAGCACAGAATAAGATTTTTGTCACTGACAAAAAATCTTGCCTCTTATTTTTAATTGCTCCTCCCTTTGCCTGCTTGTATGCCCATATTCTTTTGCTCTATAAGACAGTTTATCAACAAAATATGCCTTTTTTCCATTTTTCTTTCAGTAGTTAAATGCCAAATGTTCTAAGTTCTAAAACATGTCCAGATTGCCATATTGTATCTTGTGCAAACCTTGACAATTTTAGAAACACACATATATAATCATATTAAGCCAAAGACATTCCAGCTATTCATGTATATGTTTTATGAATCTCAGATGTAATTGACAGTATTTAATTTTACTTAAACAACAAAGGCTTTGTAAGTATAGGTTTTCCTGATACCTGAGCATAGCTAGGAAAAAATTCAGAGTACATGTAATATTACACAAGGAAATAAAGTTAATTTTCTTGAAATATACAGTAGGGTATATAAATGGACTTAGGGAAAAAATAGTAGAATGAAAAGTCTAATGCTATTTTCCTAAGCCACATTTGCTAAATGCAGACTTCTGCAAGGTCAGCAGTTATACTGGAGTTGAGGAGAAATGGCTTCAGTGGCTTTAACTTTACCAGTGCCCTTGATGAGGTGCAGAGTTGTCAGTATTCTCGTAAAATTCCTCAGTGATGGCTTCTTCTGTTCTCTTTATTTCCTTAAGTGAACATCTGTCTAATTGTTCACCTCCATTGCTTTAGTGCTTTCCTCATGCTTTCTCTGTTTCCAGACAATAAACTTTATTTTCTTCATAAGAATTCAGTCTACGCAAGGGTATTAGGCAGCTTGTTTGCACCTTTTAATTTCTGGAAGTTTTCCAGAAGGGCTTTTTGCTGTAGTTCCAATGGGTTCATCAGTGAATCATGTAACATAATGCAGCATTGTGTTTGGGTTTTTATCCGTTACCTTCTGTTTATAAACATCTGC
Organism: Cettia cetti; assembly: GCA_013401135.1. Taxonomy (NCBI): domain Eukaryota; kingdom Metazoa; phylum Chordata; class Aves; order Passeriformes; family Sylviidae; genus Cettia; species Cettia cetti. The sequence goes on from VZUI01003045.1 coordinate 95,566, forward strand.
TTGGAAATTTTCTTTTTGAATTTTTTTTTAATATGTTTTACATTTTTTGCATGTGGCATATGGGTAAGATACACAGTACCTGCTATTTTTCAGGTGTTCAGGTAGGTACAGCCAGTATTTACCTTAACATTTGGGAAAAGCCTAAGCTACTTGCTTAAACCCCAAAATTTCAAGGTAGAATATGTACTGGTTATTTAGCTATCTAACAATATCTGTTAAATTAAAAGCAATTTAGTAATTGAATGGCTACATTAAAACTTGGCATTAACAATTACGGTTGCAGGATTGCAGAAGGCATCTAAAAAGTCTCTCTGCCCAGTAGAGAAAGAATTGCTCAGAAACTTAGCATGCTGCTTCTCTTGTGTCCAGTTCTTTGTGTTCAAGATTATTTCTTCCTTTGTAAAGGGGAAAGGCAGTGGGAGTCATTGGGGGGTTTTTTTGAAAGTATTTTTTTCCTCTTATCTGTAAAGTATTTATATTAATCTTGCACTCCTATTCTTCAGGCAAATATTGAAAGTTGGAATTAGGTGGTTGTTATGCTTTTCCTGAGGCTTTATTTGCTGTCCTGGCAACACTTCCTTGTTTTTCATGTACAAATACCTGTGCAAATATAATTTTTAAGGCATATTCTTCATCCTTCTGACCATATTGTTCATACACAAGTTGTATTTAGGAAACAAGTGTTGCAGTAAGTTTAATGATGAGAGCCTCTCCAGTCTCCCTCTGTATTGCTGCATGAAACAATTATTTTCTGGATTACTTTTGTTATCTTGAGATCAGAATTTTATCAGAAAATTAATATATATTTTGTAAATGAAAATTTCAAAACTTTTCATGTTGATGGTGCTTGAAAATAAGACACTTGGTTGTCAACTTTTTTCCTGTTTACACTTTAAGCCATTTTAAACTTTCTTAATTATTAGAACAATGGGACATGGCATTCTGACCCCTCCTGTCTGGGGCTGCCCCATTGTGCATCTGTAAAATACAAGGTCTCTAAAATACACTTTGATCTCAGCTTTTCAGACAACCTTGGAATTACCTTTTTACCTATTTAATGCTGTTTGGTTTTATGTCAGTGATTCCCGACGTTGGGCCACGTTTGCACATAAATTTAATTTCAGCCTTTGTGCTTATTTTGTTCATGTTTTCTTTGTCACACCATATTTCTTTAAAAATAAAGTAGAGAAAATCTTCCTCCTTTTGTGAGCACAGATCAGGTGGCAGAAGGGCAGGTTTTCATATTCTGGTACTGATATTTTCCTGTGCATGCAGAAAGACTTCATATTTTTTGATCAAGTCTATATTGTGTATATTGAGTGTATATTAAGAAGCTGATCCTGCCAACCCTTGTACAAGAAATCTTTACTAATGTGATTCAGTCCTTTTATTTCACTTTCTAAAATTACACACATATCAATGTGACCATTTTCAATGCATCTCTTAGCTTGGAATGTGAACAGCTGGGGAAACAAAAGAGTTTGTGTATGTGTTTATTTCTTTGAGGATACTGTTCTGTAAGTTATCAGTGTTATATTGTTTAAATCTAGAAATCTGTAACAATGAACTGACAATTAAAATGGCTTAAATAGCTAATTATTCAGTTCTTTCATTTCTTTGTCCCATATATTTATTTCTACTTACGTTGAAGCATCCTAACATTATTCATGTGTACAGAAGTGATGACTTTATACCATATTAATATTTTTTTCCTAATATTAAGATTGGGGTGAAAGAACTGTACCTTAAATCCCTTGTCAAGCTTTGCCATCCTCCCGAATAGCTGCAGTGCATTTGTAAACCTGCAGACGTCACTATTCTGCCAATTAATTGTGCTGCAGGAGCTGTTCCACCGCGCTCTGACCACGTTGGAAATGCAACTTCTCCTATCTCGCAATTACAGCGCTTGCTTTTTAACCTGAAACAATTTCATCTGATTTATTTTAATATTTTTATTTCATTTTCAACGTTCCACTAGAGGAAAGAATATGTTTTCCTTTCTAACTTGTAGAAGCTGTGTCCTAAGACTTGTCTTTAATTATTATTGTTGTTTCAATACAGATTTATGAACTTCTCATTTTGTGTCATATAACGTACCATTTTTAAGCAACATTTTTCAATCTGAACACAGCTTCCAGGAGGGCAAGCTGCCCAGAACATCAGTGATCTCACAGTTATTACTTTGTGTCATATATAATCTTGTTTTTTCCTGCAACAAATAAATCTTTGGGCCTCCCTGCAAAAAACATTTGTGGTTACAGTATAATAAAAATAAACCGTTTGTCGTGACTGCAGCTGACATTTATCAGCCTATTTGTGGGTACTCTTTCTCTCTCTGTATAATACGGAACATAATTTGTCACTTTGTAAATACATTCCAGCCTAAATCCCTGCCAGCATCTGTTAGTGTTTGAAGGATTAATGCACTGCACAGTGCATGTCTGCACTTTCAGGCAACAACGTAGCTTATGGTTATGGATCATGAGAGAACAGGGAAAAAGGGTTCATTTTGTATTTACTTAAACATTGTTGCCCTTTTGACCATCATGCTTTTCTCCTCTTGTTTGTCATCTGGAGTGGGGATGCTGCCTTCCCTTCCCTCTGTGACAGCCGTGTGTGAAATCCTGCTGTAAGTTTTGTACACCACTGTGTGTGGAGCTGTACATATAAGATAACACCTCTTTAATTTTATGGATAATTAACAATGGTAATAATCTATTGCAATGGGGACGTTACTGGTTTAGTCCACTTAGAAATTCTCCTTTTCCCCTCTGTTTCTGCCATTTCCAACAAATCCATTACCCTATTGCCTTCTACATGGCTTCCTTCTCAGAAACCCATAAACTGGGTTTATTTAATCTTAAAGACTTCAAATAGAGTTTTTAAAAGAAAAAAAAAAAAGCCTGTAGCTTCTAAATTATCCTGATGCTCTTTGCCTTGTTGCTCTCTTCAGAAATGCATTTTGCTATCACTTTGAATCTTGCAGAATGAAAGGAATTGAAAGCATCTGAATAGGAGGCTCTCCACAGCTGAGATTCTGTTACATGTTCCCAGGCTCCCTTGATCATTCTCTAAACAAGGAGATATGTTTATTAGAATAGTAAACCATACACATGGTGTTATATATTGCCAAGATTTTTTGAGATTCCCCAAGATAAATTCAAATGAGCTTTACAGGAATGGGTGTTTGGAGATGGAAAGAAGTGATCTATATCCAGGGAAAGAAAAAACAAGAAATCCAGCTAAAAGTAGGCTCCAAATTAACTACCCACGGTTCATGTGCATTAAGAGCTAAACAAATTCCTATTGCCAAAATCTACAGTAGATTTTTGTTTAGATACATGTAATTTCTTGTTATTGAAGCAAATGTGTCCTGTGTGCAGTGGAACCATGTGCATCCAGGAAAAATCAGGGCATTTGGAGCCTACTAAATGAAGTATTCTGAAATTATAGTCCAGCAGTTTTTTATGTTTTTCTTCTCTCTGGTTATGGAATAAATAATTTTAAAAATATCTTTAGGAGAATGACTTCTTTTGCTCTTTCTAAGCATGATTTAGGATTGCTGGGGCATAGTTTACTTCACTGAAGATATTAATTTAATAAAGAAATGCAGATGTTTTCCCCTTTTTTTTTTAATAATTATCTTCAGACAATATGAAAGGCCAAATTTACAGAGATACTGATCTAAGAGTTAACTAATGTAAAGATTATGAAATAACATTATTGCTTATTGTAGTGGTAAGTGGTATTTATTACAGAAGATTTATTAAAAAAGGATATTAAAATCTGAAAAATGAAGCAACCACAAAGAAACAAATGAGTCTATGTGTAGACTTTTGCTAATAGAAAGAGATAAAATTCTAAAACTATTGGGAAATTTAAAATGGTGATTGCATGATAAGTCAAATATACAAACTGCACCTGGAGGCTTGAATCCCATTTTTGTATTTGGATTTTAAATTATAGGTAAGTTAAGTGTTTGGATGAAGGAAAAATATTGTTGTGAACAGCGATTTGTTTAAATGTGAGGACCAAATGCCAGGTTGGTGTATGCCATCCTCAGGAGCTGAACTCTTTCCTATCAGGCCATTTTTATCACTTTTCCACATCTCTCACCTTCAGAATTTCAGGGTCATTTGTTGCTTTTAAATTTAATCTCCATCTAAGGGAGGATCCAGACATCTCTGTTGCTTTTATAACCCAGCTGAGCCAAACATTAAATCTCCAGTTCAGATGTTTGTTCAAGTTTATTGTGTGTGGGGACAATTGCAACTTTTAGACATTCACTTGCTGGACAATCCTACAACAGCTTGAGGGCTTCAGATTTTTCTGAAGAGGCCTCTAAGTTGTAGATGCCAGAAAGATAAACACTGTTCTCTGCCAAACATCCAGAATTGTTCTGGAGAAGGGATAGAGACAAAGAAAACAATTGTACTAATAATTTATTCTTCATGATGAAACGTTGGTCCAAGGCTGATCAGTAATCTGAGCAGTTTGCAGGCTCACACTGACCCATTAAATCTTGAGCTGTTCTCTTGACTTGGATGAAGGCAACCCCTGCAGGAATTCCATTTTTGTGAAGATCAGGAAGATCTAGTTGCTTAAGCAGGAAGAACCAGGCTTTACAAATTAAGGTTTTGGGAGAGGTCGCACACAGCATCAGACTATGACAGGATTGAGCAAGAACAATAATGGTAAAATTTGCACCACTAAATTACAACCAAAATACAGGTAAAACAAACACATCAGGAAATAGTTAAACCAAGTATTACTAAATATTTTTTTCTAATGAAAGAAAGGAAATCCTTTTAATCTCTGATTTTCATGAAGAATCAAGTTAGTCCCAGCTATTTCTTTGTAATACATGTAAATACTGTACAAATACTGCTGATATTTGAGGGGGGTGGCAACTAGAAAAATGAGTGTAAAAATGTTCTACCACAAGGTCTTCTAATGAACTTTACTGAGGTATCCCAAAGGTAGCAGAAGAAGACATTATTAAAGCAGCTACCAGAGGTGCTGGATTGCTCTAAAAGCAGTGGGATGCATCCATCCCCATCAGCCCCAAGGAGCTGCACATAACCAGATGAAGCTGCCATTGCATAAATACAGTTTTGCATGAAGTATCAAATGTTGACTACATTAGGGACAATAATATTTGCAGTCCTAATCCTGAGTGAAAGCCTTTTTCCCCATTAGGTACCCCCATAAATAGTGCATGGCACTGGCTAGTGACTGTCATAAGCTATGTGTCAAATTGTCAGATGTGCTTCTAAAACATCCCCTGCTCCATCCTCAACATGGAAATAGAAGTTTATTTGGGCATTGCTTGTCATATGCTAAGATTTGGTTATTTGTTTACCTATTCTCAGATAATGCCACAGATTTTTCATTAGCTTTGATGTAAAATTCTTTTTTTTCTGAAGATTTTCTTTCTCAGACAGCCTATCAGAACTATCTGCATTCCAAGACATTGTCATGAAGATTTTTCTGTATTAAATTAAACCTCTTTTTACCAATTGATTCTACTTTCAGTTCCTCAAAGTCAGACATTCCTGTTGTTGTGCTAAGTATTCAGTTTTGAGTTGAGGACTTTTAAATATTGAAGATGTACACACACTGTGTTCTGAGAGTAAAATTATACAGTAAATTATGTAGTGTCCACTACGGTACATTATAAGTAGGCCCTCACAAAATGACTTGTACTTACATAAGATACAGGGGCTACAGCATATTTATTAAGACTCTTCAACTCTGTATGAAACTGGAGCAGTCAGAAGTAATGGTGTCTGCTGAAAGATTCTTTATCATATGAATTTACTTTTAGTCATCTATTATTTATTTCAGCTATTTTATATGCCATTATAATAAATATTATGACAGAGAAAGCTTTTATGCTTCAACTTATTGTACTGCTCTTCACTTCCTTGCAATCCTTCAGGAAAATGTAGCTATGCTTTACCTATATTTAACGTAAATCATCACTTACATTTGAATGAAAAATTCACTATGAAAAAGGCTCCTTCTTCAATACCAAGACACAAATGCACAATCATGTTTACTGCCAAACTACTCTACCATGCAGTGTTCATTTTTAAACAATTTTTAAGCTGTAAAGTGAATGCATTGCATATAGTGAAATAGCTGGTTTTCTGGGGGTTTTAACTTTTGTGTTACTTTCTGGCTCAATAAGCATTTTTCTAGCATGAGCGCAAAGTATAGCCAATTGAACTTGAGAATTTTTAATATTTTTGCTCCAATAGGGAGCAGCTTACATACAAAAGTGAATAAGCTGTTTTCTGGGGTTGTGTAGAGTAATGAAACTTACCTGGAAATATTGATGAAAGACTCTTAGAACTGGGTGTGAAACATGAAATACAAGATAAATTTTTTCTTTGCACCTTTCAAAGTGTTATTGTGTTGGGTTTAGAAGAAGACTTGTTTGGAACTGGGGATTGATTTGGCTGTTTCTTCAAAGGCAACACATTAATGTCTGGACATTGTTAGCCTTGAACTCCTCATTTGGCTTCATGAAATACAAATGCCCCTGTCCCAAACTCAAAAGTCTCAGTTGATTCTGGCTGACCTGGATTTCACAGGGCTCAGCAGACAGCAGAATTGTGCCCACCCCGTGTGTCTGTTCTCCTGTGGCCACTTTTGGATGCAGTTGGGGCTTTTGTCCTGGGTATCTGCAGCAAGGACGGCAGTTCATTTTGCACAGCCTTTCAATGGCACCACGCAGTTATGATCCTGTAGTTTAGAAAAGAGCTCTTTAAATTATTCTACACTCAATTCTTTATCTACTTTCTCCTTAAATGATGTAATTGAAAATAAAGTAGTAGAGGGAACATGAATACCTTTTGTCAATTTAATTTTCAAAAATCTGGAGTTTCCTGCCTTAGTGTACTGATTTGATGATGGCAGTTTAAAGACTGTCTCCTGTATTTGGGAAGGTGACAAGTCTCATTTAAGGTTTCACAACTTAAAATGAGGCATAATTCAGTACTGAAAACACGTGAAGTGAAGTAGTGAGAGACATCAGCATAATACAATTATGACACAATAGATCAGGATTTGCTGCATACCATTAACAATCAGTTTTGACTGCAGAGAACAATTACAGTTAAGATGCCTTTTAGCAAAAATGATTTTTAGTTTTATTTTTTATTAAAACCCCCTATGCTCTTGTATACATATCACAATATGTGACACCTAGGCTTCTAGGGAAAGAGGGAAAGCATTATAACAGAGGTAATTCTGAGCTACTTTAAGAAAACAAACATAAAACCTTCTACTTGTCATTGAATGGAGATATTCTTTCATTATTAAGAACATACCTTGGAAGTATATTGCCTTATTCATAGGTTTGTTTTTTAAAAATATTGTCATATAAGTAACAGTGGGAAAATTTGGAATAAAAAATGAATTGATACTAAAGGTTTAGCATTTCACAGTCTCAGACTGGAGTAGGAATTGGTGGTCTACAGAAAGCCTCTGTGGGGTGAGAGGTGCTTGGATTCTCTGTTGATGGGAGAATCTGAAAAAAAACCATTGGGGAACTTGCCTAAGCTCATTGTACATTAAACTGATTTCTTCCCCAGTTGTGCTTGGAGAAAACACTCACACTTGGCTTCTTGAGTGCCTTCAGAAGCTGAGGTGTCAGGTTCTGAGTGCTTTGGGTGTCCCATGCTCCAGTTTTTCCTGTGAGGAAAAAAGAATAAATGTGTGTGTCTGTGCTCAGTATGTGCATATGAAGGAAATACAGACTGCAACCATCAAGGTTTTAAACAGCAAAAGCAGGGAGAAAGTTGAAAAGAATATTCTGATTTTTAAATTATGACCATACAGAACCAGTAGCAGAAGCCTAATGTGTGACACCAAGAGGAAAAGCATTACCTGAATGATATTGTGTGGACTTGAATCTTTGTCCCCAGGAGGACAGTAGCTGACAGCTTGTGATCTAGTCTGTTGAACTACTTGATTATTATGTTTTTTGACCCTCTTATGTCCCTGTATTTGTAGCATTCTTGTCCTTTTACCCTTGGGAGAGACAGGAGAATGTTTCAACTGAGGAAAGCAGAGGCAAAGTAAACCCAACTATGCACACCACTTCCGTGGCAAGTAAACAGCTTTGAACTGCGCAGCTGAAGAGAAATTGTTCTGGAGTTCTATTGCATAATGCAAGGCAGCATCATCTTTCTCAAGTCTCTGACCATCAAACAGGAGAAAATATTTACCCAGTGGGACAAAATGAATTCCAGAATGATGTGCATTTTGTGGGGGTAAAAAAACTCTTTGTAGCAAAGTTTGGTTTAGCATTTTCTGACTCCAGCAATTGATACTTCCTATGAGGACTGAACCTGTTGAAATTTTAGTTGTGTTTATTTTGCTGCCCTGATAAGTCTAGCTGGAATGGGACAAGAGGAATTGGAGTGATATTCTGTTTAAACCAAACCTGTAAGGTAGTTGTAGCAGGCAGAATGGGTACTAGCAAAATAGAAAACAGATGTAGGGAGAAAAGTGCCAGATGTAATGAAATGAGGAGATCAGATGGATCACTTGAGCTCAGGATACTCTTCCTGGCTTCCTTCTGTGCTGACTTGTGTGCTGCTGTCCTTTCATTCCTCCAGCAATGCTCATGGTATAACCTTGTAATCCCAGCAGATCCCTATTGCAACCACCAGCCACTTGGTTCTATGGTGACTTTACTGTTGTGATGAAAATAGGCTTTTGGCTCATATTCTTCTGAGATTTGGAGTTTCAAAATACCTGGAAACAGGGAACTTAGAGCTGAAAGTTGTGTTTTGGGTTAGTGTGTCCTCTCCTAGGTGAAAAGTTTGCTTTAGGTGTATACAAAATTTCTTTTGAAGACACAAAATCACAGAGTGGTTTTGGGCTGGACCTAAAAACCCATCTTGTTCCAACCCCCTTCCATGGGCAGGGACCCATTCCACTATCCCAGGTTGCTCCAAGCCCCATCCAACCTGGCCTTGGACACTTCCAGGGATGGGGAGTTCACAACTTCTCTGGGCAACCTGTGCCAGGGCCTCCCCACCCTCACAGGGAAGTGCATTTATGATATGTCCTGGTAAATTCTTATTGTATAAAGCACTGTGTAGACTGATCTGTTACACTCTGTAGTCATTTTATATTGTCTTTTATATCACCTACTATGAAAAATAGATTTTTTTTTGATAAATATGTACCAATCTCAAGTTAGCTGTTTTTTATAGAGTATTTAATGATTTTTTCCTATAAAAATAGCATGTATCAAGAATAGCACTTACTGTACTTTTTATTTCATGAGTTACATAAGTTTCACCATCAAAATCAAAGCAGAAAGATGCCTATTAACCTTAACACTGCCTTGAGTTGATTCAATGCATTAAATAAAGCTGTGCATTACATAGTGTATGTTTTTAGCAGAATCACCAAATCACAAATGCTACTTTTGGCACTAAATGTTGTGCTCGTCCATCCCTTCTGATGATTTGTATTCACTCTGGGGTTATAATGTTAAACAAGGGAATCAGATAAGTTTCATAACACATTTACTGTAACATGATACTGTGAACTGAACTTGCTGTTATTTATCTTTTTTTATATTTTCTCTTGTTCCAGCATAAAGCCAAGGTAGAGGCAATGACCTTAGACCTTGCTTCTCTTCAGAGTGTGCAGCACTTTGCTGAAGCATTCAAATCCAAGAATCTGTAAGTACTCAGAAAATTAGATGTAATAATTTCTTGTTATTTTAATGTCTTTATCAGCTCAGCACAGTTGGCAGAATCACCACAGTTGGATGGATCACCAACTGCAGTTAGTGAATAATCTTTTCACAGGAATTTTTTTCAATGTAAATTAAAGATCATTTGTTTTCATGCAAAAAAAAAAAAAAAATTACAGATCTCCTATTATTTGATTTGTAGCCCCACTTTAAAGGTTTTTTTTTACCGTGTGGCTGTTGAAAAAAACCAAAGCTGAATTGTATAAAAACAGCTCAGGCACTTTTAACAGTTTTGCAGTGGTTTGGAAGAGGTCAGGGATGAACAATTAGTGCACTGCTGGTCTTACTTTGTTTTCTAACCTTCTCTCTCTCCTTTTCATTTTTCAAGCTTTAAAAAGTATAGCCCTATGAGCCAGAAATCTCCATTTTCCAGACCTGTATGTGGAATAATCCATAATAAAAAAAAAAGAAAAAGAAAAAGGGGAGAGGTTGTGATAATGACATCACTAAAGAATAGAGAAATTTATATGGAGATAACCAGGTTAGATTCCAAGTGGTTTGTTTAATTTAGCTTGAACAGAGCAATGAATGTCTGAACTGAAGGAATTATTTGAAAGCTTTTAAGTTCCAAGTCTTGACAATAAATTCCACACTTTGTGCTTTTATTCACAGTTTGACCCATTGATTGTTCTGTGTATTCAAACTTAGCTATTTTCTGCAAATGTTTCTGTAACTGATATCTATCTTACTGTTCTTCTCGAGAGAATATGACCTCTTAGACAGCTTTGAAAATACATTGTCATAGAGAAAATATATAACAAAGAGTGTTTTTTTCATTTTTGAAACACTGCCAAAGCTAAATCTCACATGGATAGACAGATGACATTTTAGTACTTATAGGTCTTTTAGATTCAAAGATTTGTCAAAACTTACTTTTAACAGAAGTTTCTTTACTGCCAAAATCCTTAGTATCAATATTTTCTTATCATGTCATCTTCATATATTAAAATTTCTTGAAAGACAAACCCTTGCAGTATTGCTGCTTTAGTACTAACTTGGCTTTGTGGTGTGAGAGCAGTAAGTGTTTTAATTTAGAATCTTCATGCTTTTAATATGCTGCATTTCTTTAAATGTGTGGTGCAGTGGAAAGTTAAAACCACCCTGCATCCAGATGCAGCTCCTAACCTCATTTGTGTGTTGAAGCTCATCCCATGGTTGTCCTAGCTTGTCCATTAGGTATGCATGTTTATAAATCCTTGGAAGTGAAGAGGCTTAAATCAAATTTTGCCAGAGAACTTAGGAAATGAGAAGATCTAGAATCAGTAAAACCTGTTTTGTTTTTGTTGGCATACCCCGTTCTACCAGTGTAGGTCTGTTAAGCTACATTGTCAGTGATGGACAGGCTTTACTAATGTTTCACTCTCATTTTATTTGGAAAAACATTTAGTAATAGACAGCATTTAAATCCTCTGCCTTGCCCTCAGGCCTTAAATATGTGCTCAGATGTGCCTGTGTCTGTCAGGACTCATCTAAGCATTATGTGAAAGTCTATGTTCTCTATCTGTAGTGAGATTTGGGGGGTTTTGACCAAAATGAATTTCCAGTTATATTTTGTTTAAAGTCTGGGGCTGGATGGAAACCAGACCCCACACACTGCCTGCAGTGCCTGCAGCACTGGATCTTTTATCTGATGCAGATACAGAAGAGTCGCCTTACAATCATCTGCACTGGCAGGAGGGTGGACTGGAAGACCTACCAGGTCTTTCTGGCCTCTGATTTTTTTGTGATTTAACTATGTCTGGGTAAGTTTGGAAAAGCAATTCTGTGGCAGAGGCATCTCATTGCTGCAGTGGTGGGCCGATGTGTTTTCCAGCTCTAATGAACACTAACGACCTTTGTCTCCTCGTTTGTTTGTTTTGCTGTGGTGTCCAGAGCCTTTTGTCACCTTGGGGATTCCTTTGCACCTTTATGAGCAATTGGAAGGAATCTTAGTGGCTCCAGTGACAGACTGAGCCTTGTTCTTTATGCCAGTCTTGTCAGTTGGCAGCCAAAATTTCTGAAAAGGGGTCGATATCCCTGTAGGAGAAGCATGTTGTGTTGGAGTCACCCCTTTTCCCATGAGGGACCTATCACTCCCATTAATGAGCATAGGAAATACATTAAGATAACAGTATTTCCTTTCTCTTATGGATTTCTCAACAATAAAGCAGGTAGGAGAAGTAAATAAAGTGTTTGCTTTTGGGGTTTTTTCCAAACAAAACTATAATTTGAGTTTTGAGCTGTATAGGTCTTGCTTTCTGGGAAAAACTACAATACTTCGAAAATGTCAAGGAGAAATTTTGTTTGAGCGAGCATATTTTAATAAAGACCCGTATTTTATTGCTCACAGCACTTAATGTGAAGAGGCCTTTAGTATTCAGGGGTGAAGATCTTAAACTTCTCTGTGCAAGTAGTGATATTCTCTGTTTAGTTTGTCCAGTCCACTGTTGGTTTTTGGGACACTGGTGTTTTCCAGAACCTGCTGGTCTTGGTGACACATGACCCAATATCTGAAAATTTATAAAATAGCTAACAGATAGGCATGCCTTCCGAAATTCTGCTTTTCTGGCACACTTTGTGGCTCTAGGTGCTATTTTTTGACAGCAGATGTAAGGGTGTGCTCATAGTCACATCACGACCTGGGACCCTGTTCTTCACTGCTTGATAGCAGTTGGAAAATGGTCTTGAAGAACAGATCTCCTCCTGGATGAGAAAACTAAAAGGAAACAACTCCAGAAAAAGGATCCCTAAATTTTGAGTTAAAATCTCTTGCAGCTGGGGAAGCTGGGGGTCTTTGTATTGAAGAGAGTGGAGGGGAAATTGCTGAAACTGTGAATCTCTTCCCTTAATCAAATAAATTGTAGAGAAAAAAAAACCCAACGAACTTCTTGAATGTGCTTGGGAATCTGAGAGATTGTGGAAACTACATGAAGAATGAAGAAATGTCATCCTCTGCTCAGCAGGATTTTATCGGGTCTGGTTGCATACAGAAAACAAATGATGCAACAGAGGGAGCCTTGAGAAAAACATAAATAATAAACGGGAGGAAAGAGTTACTCTGAAAAGAAATATTTAATATGAATTGGAATAGTACTTTAAAGCTAAGAAGCCTTCCTTGTTTGAAAGTAAAAGTCAGATGATTCATCTATATTATCATACTTCTGAGATTTGGTAGAAATCTTTTATTCCTATATGGATTTGTTAGGTGTTGCAGACTTGTCTACAGATAAAATCTGAGCTCTGAATATATAAACACTGGTAAATTATGCCATATTCCTATAAATATATTCTAGAAAATCCTTCATCCTTTCAGAAAAAAAAAAGGGATTTTTTGTTTGCATTATCTATACTCTTGAGTTGATACAGCTGTTTCTCTTTCTGAGACTTTTTTATCCATGCAGTTTCAAATAAAGCTTTGGGCAGAAGGGTTTTGCAGATTATTTTAGATCCTGCATTTCTGTGATTGCAGCAGCCAAACTTCCTCTAGGAGCAGGACAGTGTCCTCCAGTTTTTTCTGCTCTCACAGTTAGAACGATTCTGTGGGCAAAATAAGTAAAAACCTAAATTAGTTGGATCTCCCAAAGTCAACTTGGGGAGGAGATAGAATAAAAGAATATTGCTGTTTAATATTTGAGCTAGCATTGTAGCACAACCTGAACATGGTGTGACTAACACATAAAATGGATGTCCAATTAAAACAGCACTCAAGGATTTTTTTCAGAGAAAGCCAGCTGTCTTTTAGTATTTAGAATTTCTGGCTTGTTTTCTGCAGATACATTCCCCACTGGATATTTCCACCAGGAGTGGATGAACTCCATCTTCCTTCCTTGTGAAGACAGTGCTAACATTAGGATGAGAATGGGAAAAGAGATCTCAGTGCACCTAAATGGCTGGATTTGTTCAAGTTGCTTCTTTTATATGTATCAAGTCTTTCCCCTCTGCTGGTTTCCAGCTCAGGCAGTTCATTGAATATCTCTGTTATGGAATGTCGAAGAAATGATCTGTTTATAGTAATGTTCTGGGCTAAGATGGATTTGGCATGAGCTGATTTTTGTGCAGCTGGCAGAGGCAGACCAACCAATCTTTCATATTAGTGTTTTGGAACTAAGAAACAATTGAATCTGCTATTCATTGAGTGGGCACGATGTGAGGAGTTATGGTTGGTATTAATCGCCCTTATAGACAAAATGACAGCCCTTCTGTGATTGTATGGAACGTAGCACTGAAATTCAGTCAGGATCAGTGTGGGATAGTTCAGGGTCTGTAGAGTTGGTGTCTGTGTAGGAGTGTGGATGTGACATCTTGGTTTCTATTTCTCAGTTTGATCATCCCATACTTGACTGAAACCTGCACACTTAAACTGGGGGACAGCACTTATGTTTCAGTTCTAAAACATCCAGGATAGGACCTGCTGTCAGTATTTACAGCCATGGTGTCATGGCATTTGCCCTTTCCTCGTTGTAAGAATACTTCCATGATCAAAACAGCAGGCAGGAGTGAGCAGTAAAGTTATAGATTAAATTTTATGTGCATTTGTAGTTTCCAGTGATGCATGGTGCCACTTGGTTTGAATTAATGTTAACTTCTGCCAAACGGTAAGGCTTTAATTTAATGTTCTCTATGTTTGAGGGAAAAAAGCTGAAATCATCCTGAAAAATCTTGAATTACTCCAAAGATATGAAACAATGTTTGCCAATAGCTACTGCTTAGAATTTTCTGAAATGGTAGGGTCAATTCACAATTATGCAGGACTTCCAGATGTAGATCTTCACTGCGGTTACTTTCCTATACTTTAAAACAGGATTTTTTTTTTTCTTTTTTGTGGTAAGAATTGGCATGTGCTAACAGTTTATTCGCTAATGATGTGTGTAGAAATATGGAAAAGACAGCAGTAATGAATAATGGAACTTCTCAATTTGGAAGTTTAGTCTCTTCTTATTTTCCTAACCAGATCCAAAATGGAGTGGGCCAGGTTTTCAGCTGGCTTCCTTAGCTGAGGCCCCAAACTCTGTAACTGCATTCATTTTTCATGTTGCAGGCAGAAGTGTGCTGAAACCTTGCAGGTGCAATTAAGATTTTGGAGCCTGGTGAAAAGTCAATCCAGAATATGTTTTTTCTGCCTTTCCATATATTATAACTGACATATTGCAGGTGTGTTATTTTTAATTCCAATTGAATGACAATTAAATCATAGATACTGTGTGATAAATTCTATGCATATCTGAGAATACATATGTAAAAATGGGATCTGCTTAGCATTTTGTTAAAAATATAACTTAAAAGATCTGGAAAAAAATGAATCTATGATTCAGATAAATTTTCAGTGATGCCATTATGCCAATATGTTTAATGGTTCTGTATCTCTATCAGGGATGATAGTTTTTCCAAACCTAAACATATTTTACATCACTGTACAACTCTTTGCCTATAATAGAATTACTTTTTGTGAATTAAAACTAGTGACAGTAGAAATTTTACATTTGTCTGCTCATCTTAGAGTACAGTTGGCATCCTGGCAGTGCCACCAAGGCACAAACTTCTGGACAACATTTGAGATATCAAAAAATACCCACACTGAATTAAGAAACATGCATAGTTCAGAAGTTACTGTTGCAGACAGCACGTATCTTAAATTTAAATAAGATCAAAGGCTGACTTCATTTGAAACGTACATAATAATATTAGGGTAAAACTTTTTTTTTCTCTTTGCGGTGATGCTGTGCCTTATTAAAGCCTAAGGATTGTATTTCTGCATAAATAGTTTTTCTTTTTCTTCTTTCTTCTGTTTTTAAGCTCTCGTACACAATTACCCCTTTGTGGTAGCATGTGTCAAGTCATGTGGATCCAAAAACCATTTCCAGTACTTTAGAAATGAGAAATTAAAAATCTCAGAAGCTTTAGTTCTTTCCCCTTTTCCTGGGGGCAGATGTTTTCATCAGATCACCTTTCATCTGATCTATCATGGAAATGCCTCCTGCCTCAGAATATTTAATTTTTTTAAAGTAAAATCCCTATTACTTCACCATAATTTTACATACATACATCTACAAAAATTATGAAGTGTTTTTACACATTACTAACAAAAAGATTTTGTTTGGTGTTTGTTACATAGCTTTATGACTCTGCTGTCCAAAATTTCCAAACCTGCCACTTTGGACACTTTCCACTCACTTCTTGCTACCCTAACAAAGAAACCTTGAAAACCCTCCAGGACTTTCTGCTCAGCACCCTGGTTGCTCTGGTGCCCATTTTCAGTGCCTAAATCTAGGGTGAGTCTGAGATGGCTTGGGGCTCTGTCTTCCTAAAAAACTTCCACAAGATGCATGAGCTGTGAAAGCTGTTTTGAGCATCTAAATAAGTAAAATATGTATGATTAATATGACCAATAACTGATTAAAGCATATTCTGTCACAGATATACCAAGGATTTCTGAGCATTAGGGCTTAATGAGTTTTGAGAAGCTCTGTGCATTTGATTGGTGTTGCCTTCTAAAAATCCTGAATTATAAGGGCAGAGTATTTAATTACATATACATTAAAATATATTTAGTCTATTTAGTTAAATGCTTTCTAGGGGAGATCATTAAAACATAGAAGGCAGAGTCTTCTGGCACTTGGATAGGGAAACCTCACTGCTGGCCTGAGACTGGCCACGGATCTTAGAATCCAAAAATTTGTGTAATAGACTGAAAAGGTTGTATTTCTTTATTAGCTGTTCCCCAAAATCCCAGAGGATGTCAAAGTACATTAATTTCCATCACTGCATGGAATCTTTCAGGTCTGAATGGCAGCACAGAGCTCCTGGAGGGGCTTTCTGAATTCTTTTACAGCTCTATAATCTCTGGGCAAAAAGAGTCATTGACAAGTGAAATGCACAAAATCCACGAAGTGTTTTATTCTTTGAATGATCAGCAGTGATCCCAAAAACATTTTCCAAGGGTTTAGCTGTTTTCAATTGAAAATGTTACAAATATGCAATAAAAGTAGTAATTGACCTTTTTTTTTTTTTTTTTTTGGTGAGCTGTGCCTTTCTTTTTCTAAAAAGTCATTACTGTGTGTAAATAAAATTTGTGTATTTAGAGTACATGCAGAAACAACAAATCATTCCATGGTTATTACAAAAATGAATATTTCTTTAGGTCTGGTTGTTTGTGACTGCATGTGAATGTGTGTAAATAATGATTTGCTGCCAGAGTTTGAAAAAGATGCACCACTTTGAGGCAGCAAGTGTCCTTAGGTGGGCTGCTGAATGAAAATTACCAGATTCTGGATATTTTCATTGCTGCTGTCTCTTATTAATTTCTGAAGGTGCAGGTTGATGTGGAGTTATTTTGGTAGTAGTCCCCTCACTGTATATGTAAGAAAAAATAATAAAGGGAAAACCATTACTAATGGATGCTTTCTGTTTAGTTCTAAATCTGTTGAGACCTCTGTTCCTTCTCCAAACATTTATGGAATTGTACACTGAAGATTCTAGAGAGGTAGTGAATAATGATTGAGGGATGGCTGACCTGTATGGCAGGATGCAGATGATGTATTAGGAAGGCACAGCAGCAGCTGCTCATAGTAATTCCCATGTATGTGTTAGGAAGGAAGAATCAGAACAGTTTCAGTCCACTCCCATTAATCTCTTAGATGTGGGGCAAAAGTATTTGCTGATCAACAGTGTCAAATCCTGCAAAGAAATCCAGTAGGATGAATTGCAGAGAATTTTCCTTGCTTCTGGCAGGAGGTCATCCAGCAGGAATCTAAGTCCTGTGTTAGAGGCTTGCCCTAAAATGAAGCCTGTGTGACAAGGATCCGCATTTCTGTCAGCTGGCAGTTGGCAATAAGGGTATTTTTGCTGACCTTTTAGCCTATATTTTTAGAAAAAGAGAAGTTAGATATTAAGCATTTCTTTCCAAAATTCACTGAGTTAAGCAGTGGGGTTTATTTGTTTTTCTTTTACATTGAACAAGTAAACATTTAAATATTTTTTGTGTCAGTATTAGATTATTCATGGTTCTGAGTTTTCCTGCTGCTATCTGAACCCTGACTTAGTGATTTTCTTTTTGCACAGTTTCCTGTCAGTACTGCTTGTAAAACTGAGGGGGATTTCTGGAGATGGTTGTTTAATTCACCCATTTTCTGGAGAGCCATAAGCTTCTCTTGCCTGTTGGATATTCCCTTTGTGAATTTAGGCATTCCCTCATGGAAAGAAGTACAACTTTCTAACTTTCAGAGAAAGCAACCTGGGTGTTCAGGGTTATGGGGTGGAAAAGTTTGGTGGGCTGTGACTTTGCTTCTTTGTGGAAGAGAAGTCACAGCTCTGCCTTCTTTACTGGCCGTGACAGAGGTCTACAGTTGCTTATGGGACTTTGGGGATATGGTGAGGCCTTTTCTGTTGAATTTCTGTGTAATTCCAAACAGTGTGAACTTTTCAAATCGCTTGAGAAGTGCCCCAGATGGTGTGACATTCTGCTTCATGGGAAGATTTGAAAGTATTCCCTTTGCATACACTCTGGTTAACTATTTCATTACGTTTGAAATGGGAGAACACCAAAGCCGAGAATTCTGTTGACATTTTGGTGGTGTTTGTTTAACCTCCTAGTGCACAGGCTACATTTGTTGAAAAATATTATTCTTACCTTTGCAAATCATCAGTAATTAATTCCCTTGGAAATATCTACTGCTGCACACAGCCAGCTTGGGAGGCTGCTGACAGATCACAGTTTTACATCAGGTGCTAACAAATTGATTATTAAATTTCATAACTAACTGATTTATAGCAACAATTTAATTTCTGTATCTCTCTAATGTATTCACTTACTGTATTTTCAAATAGTGCAGAGGAGCTGGATTGGTTAGTTGCTTCTAATGGTGAATTGTGCACAGCATGTGAGATCTGAATGACTTCCCCAGTGCAAAGGTTAGTAAAGTATCAGAGGCTTTGTGAAGTGCACAGAATATGAGCTGCATTTCAGCTCAGGTATTCACATTTAAGATTGTCCTGGATAATTCTACATACTTTTAAACTTTCACTAAATTGTAGGTACACTTACCAGCATGGGGAGGGTTTTTTGGGATTTCTGTGTTCCTTGCAGTTGGAGCAGTGTGTTCCTGAGCCCCAAGCAGCAGTGACTACCTGATATAAGAGAGCAGATCACATCCAGGTCCCAGTGCCCACCTAAATGGCACTGGTAGCCCACATTAGCTCCCTTGGTGGGATGTAATTCACTGCCTGAAGACATTTTAAGAAAACATTGAGGCAAATTTCTGTAACACTCTGCAGGGTCTTAGCTGTAATGTTTCCAAAAATATCTAATGGGTGGGTGTCATGGTTAGAGGGAGCACTTGGTCACGTAGATACCAGGAGTAAACACCATGGAGAATTTCCTTTGCAGCTGACATCCTTTGTTGGCCTTAGCTGTGCCTTTGATGCAGAATTACAAACTATTTTAAACTGAGGGGGGATTTTTTTTTCCTTGGGCTCAGGAGGAATCATCATGCAGATCCCAGCGATGTTTTTAATGAACTTGTGAAATCAAGGTCATAGTTCTGCCATCACTTGAAAATACTCCTGTCATAAAGCAAAGCTGCAGTGCCAGATGTGTGGTGTGAATTGTCACGTATCCTAAAACTTTTGTCCCTGCATAATGATACGTTCAGTGACACAGAGCTCTGCACCATTGAGATTAGAATCTGTCATCTGTGGCTGAAATTCATAACTGCACAGTGGCTGTTACCCAGGTAATCTCATTCATTTCCTGGTGTGCAAATGGCTGGGTCACAAAAACTTAGATGACAATTTTCAGTAATTGGACCTTTGTTAGCAGTCTGACGAGAGACACCAATAGCTTAATGGATGTGGATCCAAATCTGAGAGGTGGCTTTTTTCTGAGCTGAAATGAAGCACAACATCAATGTCTATTCATACAACCCTTTAGATTTCTTTTCTGTGGAGTTATCTAGGAAAAGATCCTTTTTTATTTAGCATTTAAAACCATTAGTGCTGATTAAAAATAAAGGAATTCTAAAAGGGAATCTGATACTAACTGTTCAGTACGATAATGGTTTGAAATGTTTCTGTATTTGTTTTTCTATTTCTTCACAGATTTTTTATAATAAAATATTGTAAATAATGTTAATTTTACAGTATTTTAAATCTGAATTACTTTTACATTGAAAAAATGAGAAATGTGCTTTGAAAAATGCAAATCTCATAAAATGCAGTGAAGCATAATTTTATTTCTTTTATAAAATCTAACTAAATGACCTAAAATTGAAAAAACTACTGATTTATATTTATATTTATATTTATATTTATATTTATATTTATATTTATATTTATATTTATATTTATATTTATATTTAT
>VZUI01003055.1:0-43829 GCA_013401135.1 Cettia cetti
CGGGCGGGGAGGCGGCGAGGCGGAGCAGCCGCCCGGGCCCGCGGAGCGCCGCCGGCAGCAGCTGTCAGCGCCGCCGCCGAACAAAGGAGTAGCGAGCCGACGGCAGCCGCAGAGCCGTGCCCGCGGCGGGGGCCCCGGCGGGCTGAGTGACAGCCCCGGCTGCCCGCGAGGCTCTCGCTGGAGCGGGCACTCCAGAGGGCGCCGTACCCGGAGCGGAGCGGGAGAGAGGAGCGGCCGCTGGGCACATGGAAGCTCTGAGTGGCGGGCGCGGAGACGCCGGGCAGGGCCGGGGAGAGCCCCTGTGAGGAGCCGGTGAGTGCTCGCGGCGCTGGGCGAGGCTCGGGCGGGGGCCGCGGGAGGGCACGACGAGCGGAGGCCGGCCGCGGGTGAAGCCTGGAGGCTCCGCACATCAGGGTGTCGGCAGGGCTGTGCATCGCGGGGGGCCGGGCCGGGAGGCGGCTCCGGGGGCGCTTCGGTGTCGTCGGCAGGCGAAGGGAGCGGAGAGAGGTAGGCGGGAGCAGCCGGAGTGTGGAGGTGAACAAGCGGCGGGTTACCGACGTTAGTCCGGGGGGCTGTGGGGAAAGGGGATGGCAGGAGCCGCGGGCCCCCGGGCCGGGGGGCAAGGCGGGGGAGAGCCGGCCTCCGGTCCGGGCTCTCGGCCGGCGGGGGGCTCGCCCTGGAACTGGCCGGGTGCGGGGGAATCGGTGGCAGCTACGCCGGAACGGCCGGGACCGTCGTAAAGTTTGAGCTGCCCGATGGCCTGGCTTCAGCCAGGTCCCGCCGCTGGGCTCATGCCCGCCTTTTTCGTAGCCGGGAAATCCTGCCTGGAAGGCAGAGAGGAAAAAGTGTGAGCGGCCGGACTGGGAGCGTGGGCTGCGGGGCGAGCTGTGACAGAGTGGCCTGGCTTCCTGGCTCGGTAACGCCGTCAGAGCAGCCCTTGAATGAATTTAAACGTTTGCGAACGCATTGGTGGGGGTCTTTTTTTTTTTTTTAACTCTGTGGAAAAAAATTAGTCTTGGTACCATAGCAGTTTATGTAAGTAGCAGTATCCCTCTCCCAGGCATGTCTAAACACATACTGGAAATTGGGCAACTTTTAAAATTTAATCTTAATAATTCATGACTAGTCAGTCAACCTTTTATTTACAGTTCAAATAGTACGCAGAGGATATACAGAGTCACGAAGACATTCTCGGCAGAGTAAAGCACTAATACTACGGCTTAAATTGCTTGCATGGATCCCTCCATTATGACTAACCGTCCTTGATTGCACCTTCTTTGAGTGCATTTCTGTACTTACCAGTTCCAGAAATGGAGTTTTAGTTGTAGACATAACATCAATAATGTGCTGTAATTTAAGTACATTCACTAAAGAGAGAGACGGCTTTTGAGAGGATTTTGGCTGTAGAGGTTAGCAGTAAGAAGGGACTGTCTTCCTTACAGATATGGCTGTTTTATCCTTACTTTCATCTTTTTGATTTTCAATATGAAGTGTGGTTTAATTTCTCTTTAATCTCTTTTGCATACAGAGGAAAATTACTCTTCTTCCTTGAGGAGGAAAAAAGATTTTCATCATAAGAAAAGCAACAGCATTTTTCAACTACTTAGAGCATGTGACTTGTTTCATTAAGATGTCTATATAAAAGTAAATTGGTAGAATTTATAGCAACTTTTTTTCCCATTTTTGGACGTGGAAAGAGTAAATGGTTGTATTTACAAATCACAGAAGAGGCTGCTGCAAACTTTAATTCCTGGCTTGTCTGTGATCCTGTACTCAGTCAATTCCTTCTTCAACAAATTTTACTTCAGCCCTTAATCAAAAAAATGCATTTTAATAATACAATCTATTATTCTTGAATTACAGTCTAAGTCTACTAAAAAGCTAAATGGTGTTGTTGGTGCTTTGTATTCATGTATATATGCATCAACAAAGTATTATGAATGAAAATTAATTTTAAAAGAAAGAAAAAAATTACAACAGTGGCACTATAATAATAATATCAATAGCCAAAACCCAAAAATTAGGCAAGTAAGGTTTATGCAGTCTCTTTTATTTTCACTTGTGCCATACACACCTAGATAGGACTAGGTATGTACATATGTACATGATTAGGTTTATTGCACAAAACATGGAATTTCCTGGATGTAGTTACATATTGCATGTGAGTTTACATGTATCTCTTATGTGTTCCTATCTGGCCCACACATTTCAGAAAATTAAAGAAAACCAAGTGTGTAAATATTAAAAGGAATGCCTTCTGAAGCTGTCAGCTTTTATTCAGTGGAACAACTATAAAAATGGTTTTAGAAACTGTAATTATGTCCTGGTTCACTATATAAGACCTTGTTAATGCTATGGTTGATTTATTCTGTCCTGAGCAGTTTATCACTCCTGGTCTGTGACATCTCTGCTGTGATTGCTTATCACTATGTTTCTTTTTGTTGCAGTAGTAGAGCTTTGTTTATTAATCATTAACAGTTTGGCTAGCCAATCTTGTGATGTTTTGGATTTTTGTTTGTTTTTTTCAAGATTTTTTTTTTGTTTTGTGTATTGGAGGGATTTTTTCTTTTTTTTTTTTTTTTGTTGGGGGGGTGTGTTTGTTTTTGAGGGGATTTGTTTGTTGGATTTATTTTTGCTATTCAGATGTCATGTAGTTACCGTTACCTGAGTAGTTCATTAACTTTTCCTTGGAATCTGATAACTAGATGTTGCTGTCTGCAGTTGTCACTGTTGAAGTTTTGTCAGCTTTGCTAAGGTGACTCATGCCAGTAAGAAGGAAAATTGAGAAGCTGGAGGTTACCGATACGTGTGCTGAACCAGTTACGTTTCTAATCATATTACTGTGTTTGCATAATTGGTAATGACACATAGCAAAGAGAGATCTGTTTTTCTTGAAGAGCAGCCCTGTGGAAATTCTGAAATGTTCAAAATGACATGGAAAATTCTGCTTTCAACATCATCATCATCAGGCAAGATTCTTACTGCTTTTGCTTCCTCCTCCCAAAATACATACCACATAGTTTTCCATGAAGCATTGTAGAAATCACACTTATGTGTAAATTTTAGGGGGAAAGATTATTTCATGCAAGATTATATTGCATTTTACATTGAAAGTTCAAGCCAGAGATGTCTACCTAATGTTTAACAACTGCTGGTTTTCTTCATAACTGCTAAATATCTTCATGAGTTACTGGAAACAGACAAGTTAGTCTTTGCTTGTGACAGTGGAAGGCCAAGTGCAAGGTCCCCACCTGGGTAAGCGCAGCTCCTGGTATTGATGCAGGCTGGGGGTTGAAGGGATTGAGAGCAGCCTTCTCGAGGAGGACTTGAGAGTACTTTTGGATGAAAAACTGGACATAAGCTGGCAGTCTGCACTTGCAGCCCAGAAAGCCAGTTGTATCCTGGGCTGCAACAAAAGCAGCATGGCCAGCAGAGTGAGGGAGGGGATTCTGCCCCTCTGCTCTGCCCTGGTGAGAGAGACCCCACCTGGAATGCTGCACCCAGCTCTGGGGCTCCTCAAACAGCAAGGACATGAACCTGTTGGAGTTGGTCTGGAGGCGGGACACAAACATGGAGCAGCTCTCCTATGAAGAAAGGCCGAGAGAGCTGGAGTTCCTCACCCTGGAGAAGTCTCCAAGGAGATGCAGTTGCAGCCTTTCAGTATATAAAGGAAACCACAAGAAAGATTTTTTTTTTTTTTACTGGGGCCTGTCTTGACAGGACAAGGAACAAGAGTTTTTAACTGTTTTAGATAAGGCAAACGCTTCTTTTGACCTAAAGCTTATTTCTAGTACAGCTAATGTTCTTGAATATTCTTTAAGGGGTTTTGTTGAAGTTGCTCAAGAGAGATTTTCATTTGGTGGTTTCCTTATATTTGTATTTTAAACTAGGTAAATTCTGAGCTCTGGAGGATAATTGCAGCTAAAGTATGGGAAGACATTGTAAATGCATTACTGGAGGGAAATAGGAAGGTCCCTCTGCTGAATGCTTGAGGTCCTTCCTAGCTCAGGTGTCTTACATGGAGCAGCTATGTTACAGTTGTAACTTTTCTTATTTAATTCTGTACTGACAAAGGGACAAAATTAATCCTCTAAAAGCAAGATTTATATTTATGTATAAACTTACACCTAGAAATCAATGTTTGCACACAACCTTTGGTATAGTAACATTATTCTTTGACAATAGCTTAGTGTAGTTTATATATTACATAATGAGAACTGATGCATTATATTATTAATTCTGTATAAAATAGTTTTTATGTTCAGGTTTCTATGTTGGAGAAAAATTCATTAAATTTCTTGGGGATTTTTCCTAGTTAAAGGAATTTCCCAGTGGCTTGTGATGACCATTTTGACACACCTGAAGAACTTGCAGTAGTCATGATGTGGAAGACTCCCTATGCTTTCTCTGCTCGGCTGAGTGCAGTGACTTTAAGGGATAAGGGGCGATGGTGACAAGTTCCTGCCCAGTGCAGCAGAGGTCTGTCTCTTCTGTGGCTGCCTTACCTTCCCAAATGCCTTTACCATAATACTTAGGAGCCTCTGCACATGAAACCAAACAGTAACAAGGATGATGGTTCATCTAGCTTGGTGCCAAGTTTAAGTTGACCTAAACCCTGCATAAAATCTGCTCCCACAAAGCAAAAAGGATGGATCATTGTCACTGGAGACTCCCTTCTGAAGGGAACAGAAGGCTCAAAGTGAAGGACCCACTTCTTGAGGAAGTGTCTTGCTTCCCTGAGGCCTGGGTTAAAGATGTGGAGAGAAAATTTCCTATCGTGGTATGGCCCTCAGATTAATATCCATTATTGATTTTTTTTTTTTTCCCCAGGTAGGAAGCAATGAAGTTGCAACAAGAAGTGAGGGCAATGATGAGAAATTTCAAGCCCTTGCTTAAGGAATCAGGAGCACAAGTAGTGTGCTTCTCTATCCTTCCAGTTGCAGGGAATGATGAGTGAATAATCAATTCCTTGCTCCAAGCCTAGTGTGACTCGCAGAAATTTGGTTAATCATGGGTTGGTTTACATGACACCAGGCCTTCTGGCGACAGACAGCGTACACCTATCTCAAAGGGAGAAAAAGATATTTGCACAGGAGTTAGAAGGCCTCATTAGAAAAGCTTTAAAATAGACTTGAAGGGGGAAACTGATAAAACCAAGCTCACTAGAGATAAGCCTGGGGACAGCACACCCATGTTTGAGGGATGGTGTGGTAGTGATGTCCTTTGATCTTCCATTTCAGTGAATACAGGGGATGAAGATCCATGTGGCAGCAAAGACTGATGGTTATCCATGCATTAGAATCCACAGAAGCATCTGAGATTGGTCATACAGGAATTAGGACTTCTTCCCCAAAAAAGGTGGAGGTATAAATAGCCTGATTGAAGTGGTTCTGCTCCAGTGCATGCAGCACAGGCAACAAACAGGAGGAGCTGGAAGCCATTGTGCAGCAAGAAAATTATAATATAATTGCCATTATGGAAACATGGCCATTGTGTGATGACTCACAATTGGAGGGCTGCAGTGAATGGCTGTAAACTCTTCAGAAGGGACAGGCAAGGAAGGAGAGGCAGTGAAATAACCCTGTGTTTTAGGGAGTGCTTGGATTGTCTAGAGCTTAATTATGGTGCCAGTAGGGTTGTTTATAGGTGAGAATCAAGGGCAAGGCCAACAGTCCAGATATCCTGGTTGGGAGTCTCTTACATCTAGCCAGCTTGCAGAGGTAGACAAAATATTCTCTGAGCAGCTGTGAGAAGTTTTACAATCACTAGCCCTTGTTCTCCTGGGGAACTTCAACTCACCAGATGTCTGCTGGAAATGCAATGCAGTGGAGAGGAAACAGTCTAGAGGAAACAGTTCCCAGAGTGTCTGGAAGAGAACTTCCTGACACAGTTGGTGAGTAAGCCAGCTAGGGAAGGTGTCCTGCTGGACTTACTGTTTGCAAACAGAGAAGCACTTGTGGGTGATGTGATGATTTGAGGCTGTCTAGGGTACAATAATTGTGAAATTACAGAGTTTTCAGTTCTTGGAGAAGTAAGGGGGTATTACCAAGGAGCTGTTACCTTGGACTTTGGGAGGGCAGACCAGCAGCATATTGAGGAAACTGGTTGAAAAACTTTTGGGTGGCATTCCTAAAAGGGAGGGAAGTCCAGGAAAGGTAGACATTTTTGAAGAAGGAGATCCTAGAAGTGCAGAAGCGGACTTGTCCCCGTGTTGCTAAAGAAGAGCTTGCTTGGGGAACATGACAAGCATGACTGAACAGAGTGCTCTGGTTTGAAATCAGGAAAAATAGGAGTCTATGGCCTCTAGAAGAAGAGGCCAGCAACTCAGGAGGACTATCTTGATAGCATGAGGTTATTCAGGGAGAAAATTAGAAGGGCCAATTAGAGCTTAATCTGGTTACTGCTGTAAAAGTTGATAAAAAGTGTTTCTATTACTATACCAGTAATAAAAGGAAGGCCTAGGAGAGTCCTCATCCTTATTGGATGAGAGGGCAAACAAAGTGACAAAAGATAAGGAAAGAGGTGAGGTACTTAATGCCTTCTTTTCCTCAGTTTTTAATAGCATGACTAGCTGTTCTCGAGGTACCCAGCCCCCTGAGCTGGAATAACAAGATGAGGAGCAGAATGAAGGCCCTGTAATCTCAGGTAAAAGGATTCAAGACCTTCTATGGCACTGACACACTCACAGGTCTATGAGGCTGGGTGGGATCCACCCAAGGGTACTGATGGCACTGGCAGAAGTGTTCATCGAACTACCTTCCATCATTTACCAGCAATCCTGGTTTATGGGGGAGGTCCCAGGTGACTAGAGGTTAGGAAATGTGACACTCACGTACGAGAAGGTTGGAAGGAGAATCTGGGGAACTACAGGCCTGTCAGTCTGACCTCAGGGCCAGGGAATGTCATGGAGCAGATCGTCTTGAAAGCCATCACATGGCACATACAGGACAGCCAGGGGATGAGGCCCAGCCAGCATGGGTTTGTGAAAGCCAGGTCCTGCTAGACCAAGCTGATCTTGTAGGACAGAGTGGCCTGCTTAGTGGATGAGCAAAAGGCTGCAGAAGTTGTCTACCTAGACATCAGTAGAGCCTTTGACACCATTTCCTACAGCATTCTCCCAGAGAAACTGTTTCCACTGACATACCCTTCTCTGGGCAAAAAAAATGTCTGGATGTCCAGGCTCACAGAGTGATGGTGAGTAGAGTTACATCTGGTTGGTGGCTGGTCACTGGTGTTCCCCAAGGCTCAGTATTGCAGTCTGTCCTATTGAATATCTTCATTGATAATCTGGAAGAGGGGATCCAGTGCACCCTCAGTCAGTTTGCAGATGACACCAGGCTGGATGAGAATGTTGATCTGCTGGAGGGTAGGAAGGCTCTTCATCAGGATCTGGACAGGCTGGATCGATGGGCTGAGGTCAGTGGTATGAGATGCAGCAAGGCCGAGTGCTGGATCCTGCCCTTGGGTCTCAACAGCCCTATGGAGCGCTACAGGCTTGGGATGAGTGGCTGGAAAGCTGCCGGCCAGAAAAGGACCTGGGGTTTTGTTTGACATGATGTCAGCTAGAGGTAACCTGTGATATAACTTAGTGGAAAAGTGATAAAAATGGTTGTGTCTATTTGTGAAAAATCTTAGTTTAATTTTGTGGTAATTGTCTTAATTAAAATAATGACTTTTGTAAAATCTCCTATAGGGATGTTAGTGATCTTTCACTTCCCCCCTCTCATCCCCACCTTCCTTGAGGAAAGATATAGTTCTGGAGCTTTCAAAGCTTTTTTGGAGAAAATACACTTAACATGTATAATTCTAATTGTATATGTTCTAATGGTGTATTTCTTGACTGGTTGATAAAGTCTCTGATCAATTGTGATTAAATGGACACAAGTTGGAAACTGATTCTCTGCTCTAAGTACTTCACCTGATGATCACTTTTCTTAGAATTTAGCATAGAAAATAATTACATTTTTCTAGCTTATAATTCTGCTTTTGAAACAAGCCCTGCTTGTTCTTACAGCAGGTACTTTAAGAGATGATAGGAACGTTGTGTCCTGGTTTTGGCCCTGGTTGTAAATACTACAAATGAAATAACTTGGAGGAAAAAGTTCTTTTTGATATATTTATTAGTTTGAGACCACTTAAGATTTCTGCTTCAGGGAAGTTCCATAGATGTTAGTTGGGATAAGCAATGCCCCCTGCCCTTTTATTTCAAATGGATTTCTAAGATGAATTTTTGATGGCAAAGTTACAAATGGTATATTTCTATCAAAAACATGGTGTAGAAACTCAAAGCTGACTATTAAAAAAGATTTTTTAGGGATACTTAGGTGAAGCACTGATGATGATAATTGAAGTATTTCCTGTTATGAACCAGCCTTTGGAGAAACAGCTGACAAATTATGAAAAAAGGTCATGATACCTACTTGTCAATGTTTTGCAAATAAAATACATCAAGTACTGCTTCTACTAAAATTTGTTGTGGAGTTAAGAATAAGAATTTTAGGACAGTTGTAGTTTATTAATTAACTCTTCTCCCTACCAAGGGTTTGACTGTTACTGTACTGCTGTGATATGCAGTTGTGTTTTTCTTTGTATTTCTATTAGTTGCTATGTGTGTAAGATGTGCAAGGCTGGATGCACACATCAGGACTAATTTTTGACAGTAACAACCTGTAAATGCTGTTGTAATAGAATTTTCCCCATAAGTATCTTTTTTCTTAATAAGAAAAAACCTAATATTTCTTATTTCTTGCCTCTGTAAATTACTTGCAGAATTGTCTTTTTTTAGCATTTTGTATGTTTTAATCCAGGTGTTTCTGTTGTGTTCTAGATCTCTAAGCAGCTGAAGGGCAAACAAATCTATTCATCTCCATTTAGCTCTACTATGTTGAAAGTCTACAAACACACGTGTAGAAATGTTGTGTCAGAGTAGAGCCCAGGAAATTTCTTGTTAAATCTCTTGAATGAAAAAGGGTGAATTTCATCAATGTTGTGAAGAAACTGCAGAAATGAGTACCTACTAAAACAATGAAGACCAAAGTTTCAGCTGTACTAATAATGCAGGTTACACGTTTTAGCATTCTAAGAACTTCGTTACTTATATACCCATTGGTTGATGATTTTGATATTTTAAAGCTCAAATCTTGGGACCCAGCTGTATAGCAGACTTCATGACAGTGGAACACAATTCTTCAGCAATGATCTGGCACATTTATTCTGCAGAAGTAGATCTACTGCAAAACTGTACTAGCAAATAATAGGTCTATGAAGCATTGTGAGTTAAATATTCTAAGAGAAAGAATTTGTTCTTTATGAAAGAATTACTTGCATTCTCTGAAAGTTTGTATATGGAAGTACACAGCCTGCAGTACTGAGACATTACTAATAGCTCTGTAGCTTATTGCAGTATAAATATACAATGGCTCTTAATTTAGGCCCTTTTCCCAGACTTCTTGAGAGTCACTGACACAGATACTTTGTGTATTTAGTTCTCCATATTTGGAAGGATGTGTTGGAGAGACATCTTTCATTGGAGCTATTTCAGTGAGTCACCAAGTGCAAACTGCCCATTAAAAAAAAATACTGAAGAGGCTTTATTTGGTGACTTACTTGTGTGTTGAAGTACAAGTTCTTTGTAACATCCCATTTACCAACCTGTTAATTAGATAAAATTAAACTGCATGGAAGTCCTTTATCCTTTTCAGGACATGATAATTAGTATTCAGTAAAATTAAACAGTGCAGCTTTGCATTTATAATCTTAATTAACTACCTGGATGAGGTGATGGAATGCGCCGTCAGCAAGCTTGTTGATGACACCAGGTTGTGTGGGCTGGAGGGCAGGGCAGCTCCTCTGGGAGACCTTGACAGGCTGAAGAAATGGGCTGACAAGAACCTCATGGTTGGTGTTCAGCAGAATCTGAACATAGGAACTGAATAACTACACAGTAGTACAGCCTGGGAACTGATGGCTAGAGAGCAACATCACAGCAAATGATGTTGCTTTGCTGGTGGACATCAAGTTGAATGTGAGTCAGCAAAGTGCCTTTGAGCAAGAATGAAGCCAGTCACTGAGAGAAGTGAGTATTTGTCAGCTTGACATTTTTGTGACGGCATCAGAAACAGTGTCTAGTTTTGTGCTTCTTGGTGTAGGAGAGGAGCTGACATTCTGAAGCAGGCCTAGAGGAAGACTGCCAGGATAATTAGGGTACTGAAGCACATAATGTAAAAAGAGAAGCTGGAAGAGCTGGGTGACCTCTATTCAAAGACTGGGGTGGTGGATCTTGTTTTCAGTTAATGGGAGGGTGCAGAAATTACAGAACCAGACTTTTCTTGGAGAAGCTGGGTGATAGGGCTAGAAACAACAAAATGTTCAAGCAAGGGATGTTTCAACTAGACATTGGGAAAAATTATCATCATTGGGGTGGTCAGATGTTGAAATAAGTAGTCAGAAGGGGCTGTGGGATCTCCATACTTGGAGATACTCTGAACTTAATTGAGAATGGCATTGAGCAGCCTTTTAAGCTCTGAAGACTGCCTTGAGTAAAGGACAGAAGCTGTTGACTCCACAGGTTCCTTCTAATGTAAATAAGGGCTTGCTTCATATCTCATGATATGGTTGCACAACCATTTTCTCCCTCCTACCACTGGTTCTGACCCAGCTGGTGTGTTTAGCCCAGAGAGCTGTGAAGTTCTGTAGAGGAGAGCAATACTATTGTCTTAAGTAAACTGTACTATATGGCTCAAACCCTGTTTTTTTAACCTGTTTTTTTCTGCCTAGTCAAAGATTTTAAGTCATATGTTTAATGCTTTGAATTTTCACTTGTCTGTCATGAAATAGACTAATCCTTAATGAGATTTTTTTCCAGACTGTTGTATGTTAAGGGTTTTCTTCTGTAATATGGCTTACTATAAGTAGAAGTAGACCAATTACTTGTGCATTCTTTCAGACAATGATATAAATTAATAACTGTAATTGAGATACTGGCTTATTCTGTTTTTTATGTTTGTTGAGGTTGGGGTTTTTTTGTGTGGTTGGTTTGTTCGGGTTCCCCCCCCCCCCAAATTCATAAATTCAGACTTTCCCAATAAGCAAGCTTCCTGAAGTTTATAATTACTTACTTAATAAAGGAATGGAAAGTTAAATATGCTTGTCTGGGTTTGGAGTTAGGCAGCATGTTCTAGTATAAAATACTTTGTTGTAATCTTTAATTAAAAAGAGATAATTTGGAGGGTTTAGTCTTTGTTACACTGGATGTATTTGCAATGTAAAGTGTACAAACCCTAATAAAACAGTCACATGATTTTACTGTAAATGTGATGTAAGTTGCTTCTTGATTTGTTCTTTATTTAATGGAAATACCCCTTAAGTTTATTCAGAAATCCTGTTCATTTTTTTCTGCATGTATTTTGCTGCATGTATATATGAGTAAGAAATCAGTATGGAGAACCAGAGCTCTAAATTAAGTCCTTAAGAAGATTGGTTAACTTTTTTATTCCTTCCCCCACTTCTTTTAGCTATTTGTATAGTTTCCTACTAGACAAGTAGATGATGAAGATAATGAGTCAAGTTTCTCTTTAATTAGTCACAAACCTGAAAAGTATACTGAATTAATTTCAGTTTTGTTAGGCTGTGGTATTAGGGTAACCATGAAGAGTTACTGATAACTGTCATTTGTTGTTTTAGAATCTACTCATGAGCGCAAGGGAAGAAATCCTACCCCCCAAAATCATGTGATTTTGGGAATAACTTCTGTATGAATAATACAATTTCTAAGAAAACCAAACAGTATTTTCTGTGAGTCTTCAGCATGTTTTAACTTCTTCAAAGGAATGATGACATTCAGATCAAAGCAGACTGGGTTAGTGCTAAATGGAGGTGTTCAAAAAAGGCTTTTTGAAACATAAAACCTCAGTGTGAACTCTGAACAGAAAAATATTCTTGAAACAGTCTACCCATGGCTTACTGTGAAACTAAATCCTTTCACATTCCTAAAAGCCAGACAGTCCACCCTAATGATACTTTGTTTTAGCTGTTGTATACTTTATTTTCCTCTGTACTGCCTGAGCCTGCTTGCTATAACTATTTGATGATTCCTGTTCTCTTTCTAAACTGCCCAGCCAGCTGCTGTATCCAAACAGCTGAGGGCACACAAGAAATGTTCTAATGCAATAATTGTGTGTTGTGGCCCCACTTCCCTACATTTGAGGGATAACAAATCATTTTTATTTAAATGTGCTGCATTCTATTAAATGAAAGTGGCTTTAAAATCTATCCACACACAGTTAAAAATATGCGAGCAGTATTCTGTTTTCAAAATGGATTCAATGAGATATGAGGCTGCAAAATGCAAAGTTTTGGGCTTTTTAAAATGCAGTTTGCCATTCTAATTGATTAGGAAATAAGATTTCCATGTCACTCAGACACTTGATTACATCCTGAAATAATGAGGAAGCTTTTTGCATAGGTGGATTATATGCCTTTTAGAGTAGGTGGTTCCGTCATCCCTGTTTCCTGGAACATTCCAGCCTCACGCCTTCCTATTGTAATACAATAGATTTTCACCCAAACCGTGGTATGAAAAGGGAGTCTCTTGTATTTATTTCCTCTCTTTATAGAGGCATATTTTGTTTACTATATATTGTTGGTCATGGCTGGTTTTTAGGCTGTTAGATGTTTGCCTCAGAGATACTTCTTACTTTATAACGAGTAGTCTTCCATTTCTCTCATTTCTTGTCTGTTCCTTTTTTTTTGCCTTTATTTTCTAGAGAGTAGCTTAATGCAATTGGAACATCCTTCATGCTGTGCAGGATGCTCTATGACTGCATAGAGTGACACCAGGGTAGATTTTTAAAGCTGTTTGTGCCTGTTGTAATTTTCAGAAGACCTTAAAACTTAAATCCTCTAATGAATATCTCAACTACTGATAAAGTATTATTTCTTCATATCTAGCAGCAATTGAAAATCAGAGATTGTTCCCCGACAAGTTTTAAGTCTATTATAAAATAGGGTGCAAAAGGATTAGTGTTATAGGGGAAAAGGAAGGTATTGTTTTTAAACATCTCTCCTTCCCAAAGTGCAGGTATAGAGACACTACATTAGATGTGTTTCTCACCTCTCCCTCCTTCAAGACTGTTTAAAAAGCTTTGAGCCAGTTAGTAGGCATTGTTTTCACTGGAGTCCTGCTGGGCCCCTGCAGCTACACTAAACCTTTTTCACCAATGCCTGGTTTTTACTGTCAGGGTAGGAGAGCTTGTATTTTTCCCTCTAGTAAATGCAAGCTCACCTTTGTCCTTTCACTGCCCATTTGAGAGGGATTTTAATTGTCTTTCCACACAGGTCTTGCTTGCCTAGTGTCAGACACCTGAATAGCATCAGCTTCTGCTTTTAACGATTGTGGGGTTTTGCTGATGAAATTAACATTGGGCTCGAACAGGGGTACCCATTTTACTGATATTTTTGGAAAGGGCTGAGATGAAGTTACTTGTTGTGACTTTGCATCCTGATGTAATTTGATACTCCTTTGTATGCTGCCCAGCATGGGTTGCTGCAAGCTTGGGTGCAGTTTGCAGAAGCCAATGCTGCCTTTGGTACTGTGATGCCTGCTCTGTATCTGCAGTGTCCCACTCCACCCAGCAACATCTTCTAGTGCATGCTCCATCCACTATCCCTTTCCCTATGGCCACTGTCAGAGTAATAGCTGATAGAATAATGCTGGACTACAAAAGAAATTTCATGAAAACTGTTTTGAATTTAGCTAATGCAATGGTACTGTCTTACCTCTAGCACCCAACCAACTGTGGGCATTGCACAGTTTGCACATTGGTGATGTTTCTGCCTCTGCACTTCAGTATGAATAAACACTTGTTTTGAAAGTATTTCCACTCCCTACCATATGCAGTAGTACAAATAGTCCTGCCTCCCTATCACTGCTGCCATGCTCTGGCTGTTTGCACCATCAGCATCCAGGAAGAAAACCCAGAAGAGGGAATTGATCTGAGTTAGATCTATTCTGCTTCTCTGTACAGTCACCAAAATAAACCAACAAGGGAAATTATGGAAATATGGATGAACAGAAGGGGTGGATCAGAAACAAAAGGGGCAGTATCAGCTCTGGTATCAATTAAAACCACTTTAGAAACTACAGTGTAAGTTTCTCAAGCAACATTAGTGACATAAAAATATACTGGAGGCAGATTTCCAGCTTGCTAAGTGCATGCTTCATAGTAACTATAAAAATTACTTTATAAATTCTAAAGCTTTCAGGGAAGTCTGATAGAGCTCTCACACTGATGTGGGCAGGGAAGTGGGCCCTGGGGAGAACAACCCAAGGAAAAAATAAGTAGTATAGGGGGAAAAGGAATGCACTTTTTTGGTGGCTTTTTCCTGGCAGAGAGTGGGGGTAGGGAATGTTCTCTTGTGGTGCCTTTTACTTTACAAGCAGGAAGAACTATTCTTAAATAAGTGCCTGCATGTTACATTGGCACTGGAGCAGGTTTTTCATAAGGCGGACACCGAGGGATTCCTGAGCATCACAACTCTGCAAGCTGCTGAGACTGACACAGCTGGTTCCCCCAGCTTTTGTCTCGTCTGCCACTGTTCGTCTTTGCTCCCACAAATCTCTGCAACTGGCAGTGGGATTTTTTTCCTTTAACAAACTGCATTCTTCAACCTTACCCCAGTGGATTTCTGTCTTATTTTCAGGCAGCCATATGTAAGTTTGCTGGTACCTAGTAAATGCTGGATTGATGATTGAACTTTTCCTTGGCATAGGTCAAGCTGCGTAAGAACTGCTTGATGAGTCATGGTAGAGGAGGCTGAATGGGCTTGTCAAGCTGAAAGAGAGACACGGTGACTTGACAGACAGCAGTAAACCTGCTCTTCTACCCCAGCAGGCTGG
Source organism: Cettia cetti (assembly GCA_013401135.1). NCBI lineage: Eukaryota > Metazoa > Chordata > Aves > Passeriformes > Sylviidae > Cettia > Cettia cetti. The sequence goes on from VZUI01003055.1 coordinate 14,897, forward strand.
ATTCCATAGTCTCAAGCGGCCACGCGCCATCTTGGGCTGGATATCTGCTGTCATTGCTTTGCCACCAGGTTTGGTAGACTTTAAAGTCCTCCCTTATGCGAGGAGGCATGCCCACCTGTGGAGGCAGCAGGAAGGGAACGCATGTCGCACTCCCAGCAGCACAGGCAGGGAAAGCCCCTGTGCAGGTGTCCTCTGTGACTTTGTGAGCAGCATTTGGAAATAGCACTGGCTGAGAACTTCCTGTGCAGTGTCGCTGACACCTCCCACGTCAGGAGGCTGACCTGGATCTTTCTGTTCTGCAGGACCTCCCTGTCTAATGTAGCACCAAATAAGGGAGACAGAGGTCCTAAAAGTCACCTTACCTAACCAGAAGTACCAAATCCATGGGTGAGGTAGCTGTACTTCAGCACTGCCAGACGTTCTTTTCTTATGACTCTGGGAACTCTATGAGGCAGATGTGGAAGGAACAGAGGCAAGTGATGAACATAAGCTGTGTGAACTCCGCATTATGTATTTTGATAGTAGATGGTGGTGTGAGCAAGCAATATTATAAACAAAGGGAATATCAGTCTAGTGAATGCTGCTTTTCAGAATGTTTGCTTGCTGGCACAGTAGCCATCTGTAAAAAACAAAGGAAGGCATCAGTTTGCCATAAGAAAACCCTAAACAAGAGAAACATCCTACCAAAATCTGGGCAATACGCAAGGGTCAATGCGTGGACAAGGCATCAGAGGAGCTCGGGTACTGGATACCAAGCCAAAGGCTTTTTCTCAGGAGGGGAGCATTACCTCATGACCATTAGCAATCTGAGATTGAACAGGCTTAAATCTGGTACCTCAGGTGGTCTGGTTCTGTGACAGTCCAGCACAACTGTCAATTACAATCTAAATCTTTTTATAATGATTCCTGTTTTTTTGACCACAGTGTTCTGGTTCAAAGTATGAAAAGTAAAATATTTTCTGATTGTATAAATAGTGTTGAATGCTTAAATTGTTTCTGAATAGAGAAATTTTCTTCATATTGGGAAGAAAATTCACAATTTTTCAAGTATGCTTCAGCTATGCAAGGGTTTTGTGTGAGCAAGGTGTCTCCTTGTTCTTCCCCAAGCAACATGAAGTGAAGAGCAGTAAAGAGTGTCAAGCTTTACAGACTACAGGAGAACATGGGAACAAGAAAATTAGTGGAAGAGAGGCAATTTTGTGAGGAAGTTTCCTTGTTTCCTTTTATTTGTTGTTGCAATGAAGTAGAGAGCAGTAAAAAGAAGCAAGGTCTGCATATGTGATATTTTGAACATTGCCAGATTAAGAGAAAGGACTCAAAAGCCTGCTTATGCTTTCCTCTCCTTCGTAGCATTTAGCTGTAGTCTTTCCTTGGTAATTAGTTCAGCATTTCTGAGAAAGAGGTCTTTCATGAGAAAATGGGGAGGGGCGTCTAAAATAGTTCAACATTCTTAAATGACAGAATATCACTATTCTATCTCAGTGTAAGAAATATTTTGGATACACATTAGAGGTTTCCTCATTCTGCTGAATCTGGCAAGGTAAAAGGAGATTAGCAGACACCATCCCTTTATCAAGGATCATTTGCCAAAATACTTGGTGATGAGAGCCAGGGTCTGATTTTGTAGGTCTAATCTCAGAGCTGACACTCTGTGTTAAAACTTGGGGAGAAGCTGTGAAAATTCTGTATCAGGTTATTTTTTCAGTGCAAATACGATTTTCTTTAGAACTCTTTGTTCTGAAGAAAAAACTGTACAACCCCCCTGCATTTTCGTCATATTTGAACTCGCTCTTAAGAACTAACTTTATGACTGGTTACTGGAGGTAGATTAACATGATGCAATTTCTAAAAGATTCCAAGAGAGGCTTGTTGGACAGCAGATGCCTTAAGCAAGATGCTGTTCCTGGAATATTAGTAGAAATTACGTAATATGATGTAATAATTAGCAGACATGTCGATAAATGTGATGTCCTGAGGATCAGTTAATGTAATGCCATAATGGAAAGTCTGATCTCACAAACTTTCTTAGATTCTTTGAAAAAGTTGGCAAAATACATTTGTTATAACCTGGTTGAATTTTCAAGTGGTGTATCCCATGATCCCTTACTTACAAGTTTTAAAGAATCCAAACAGTTTTGGGAAAGAGTGAGAGTCCATTGCATGCAGAAGTCACTGGTTTAAAGATGGTTATGGATATGGATGGAAATAAAGAGACAATTTTCACAGTGGTTGAAGGTTACTGGTAGAGTCCCAGATGGATGAGTACTAGGATCTCTGCTGTTGAATGTGAGGATAAATAATATAGAAAATATGGTAATTAGTGATACTACAAACAGTGGTCACTGCAAAAGGATTTTATGAGACACAATGGTGGATATAAAATTCAATATAGCTAAAGCTGAAAGTTTCACATGGTTGGGGGAAAAAAGGGGTCCTAAATTTATATGGAATTATTCTCTTAATTATTACATTTTATAAACAAGATTGCAAGGTTATATTAAAAACTCTGAAGAAAATTAGCTTAGTCCATAGTATCACTCCAAAAAGTAAATGAAGTGTCAAAATAGAGGCTATGCTGCCATGATGTGAATCAGTTCATTTTGCATGTCCTTAATTAAAAAGGTGGTGGTGGCATTGGAAATAGATCAGAAAAAAATAAATAATCCTAAAAATAGCACAGAATCCATTTCTTCAGAATTAGGGCTAATCAATCTGCAAAAGAGCAAAAGATTGGCATGACATAAGGATGATCACCTATAGAAGGTGACGTGATAGAAATCTCTAAAATCACAAGTGGGATGGAGAGAGCAAATATGAAGTTTCTTTTCTGTCTGCCTCTCAGTTCTTGTAGACAGTTAAACTGAAATTTAACAAATTGCCAGTTAAAACCAGTTATTTCTTCACAATGAATAATGAAACTGTGAAATTTGAGGATGCTCTGTCTGTTAAAATTTTCCACAGATTTGGGGAGGTTTTGAACAAAATACTGGAAGAAAAATGCAGTTTATTAATATAAACCTAGCATATCTACCTCAAAAATTCATCAAGTGGTACGTTGCTTGAGACTGGGAAAAGTATCCATCTGTTCTTGCCCAGTTTTTGTACTTTTCATTGGTGCACTCTGCTATTAACTCTGGACAAGGAATGAGATGGAAGACAAGGAATTATCTTATCCAGTATAGCCATTTATTATGTTTACAATACTTGAAAACAAAAAGGGAAATAAAAATGCATATCTTGGTAACAATGAGCTTTTAAAAGAACTGAAGTTAGATATTGTCTGATTGATTATTTATTTGTGAAGTCTAAAACAAATAGAAATTTAGCTGCAAACCAGATATGAAGCTGTTTCATGAAAGCCTACAATAAATTGTATTAATTATTAAAATGTTGACATATTAATAGTAGAAGTGGTAAATGAGATAATTAGATTATCTAGCTATCATTAATAACGTTTGAATATGTATATAATGAAAATAATTTTCAGCTTGCCTTAGCTAATGTCTTGAAACAGAATTGCTGTTAGGGATCAAATTCTTTCAAAAAAGGAATAAACTATTTTTTTGCCCATTTAGAGTTTTAGATATTTATTCCTAAGCAAAATTCAGATTTATTTTTGAAGATTTTTTTGAAGCATTTTTTTTAACAAGTCAGTCTGAAATAACTTCCAAAACAGCAGAGAATTCTTACCAGTCTTTGTCAGACCTAATTTTTAATTTATGCTACAATCCTTCCAAATCTACAGAATTGAAAAAAAAAATCTGTAGATTTTGCTTTTTTAGTTTTGTAAAGGCTTGTTTCATATTTTTGTCATTCCTCTTTTTTAAGTTGTGTGATGGAGCTATAAAAAGTCAAAGGTTTTACTTTCATAGGTTGTTGTAGAAGCCAGGTAATTTTTCAGATTTCCAAACTGAAAATCAATTGAACCCAGAATATCAAGAGCACATTGGCTTCAAGAATCTGTTACAAATTTTTAAGTATTGGATACTGTGGATGCAAACAGTAAGAAGACTCACCAGTAAATATAAGTGTTGAATGAGGAATTCTGATTTCAGGACAAGATCAATCACTAAGTTGCTGAACTAAAGAAATTTCTCCCCTTGGTAGATACTCATTTCTAATATGGCTTTTTACAGCTCTTTCTGTAATAAATAGGACTGACTGCTGTTGGAAAATACGATGGATTCTGTGAATTTCTAGGTTGGCAGTCAAGGAAAACATTTTGTAGCATGCAGAAGAAGCTGAATAAAAAAGGAATGCAACTCCTGTTGCAATTTTAAACTCATTTTGGTATTTCCACAGAACTCCTCTGGAGATGATATCTGAGATTCTGCCAGAAGTTCAGCATCATCCTGATCCTTTCTAATTAGTTAAATCTCAGTCTTCTTAAGTGCAGGGATATGATCCCTTATTGCCATCAAGGATTCTTTATTTCTCAGTTCCTAAAAACTTGCTCTCTTCTCTGGAAAATCATGGACTGTTTCACGAATCTGGGCACTAGTTTTCATCTAGAATCTGCTGGTCTACATCTTTATCTTTTGCTGTATCAAGTAGCCATTTACCTAGGTCAGACATTGCTTTATACATAACAGTTTCGGATCATCAGGTTTGGCTGAGATTATATCTTGCCTCAGATACCTTTGAACTGCCTTCTTGTCTGCCTGCCTTTAGCTTTTAACATAACCACAGGACAATGTCCAAAGAGCTGTCTGGATCTGGTTTAATCCACTCTTCTGAAAATTGCTGTGAAACTTGAATATTGTTAAAATACCTTGAAGGATTAATAATTTGATTATATAGGCTGATTATATGAAGTATGATGTAGTCTGTGTGCTAAACCAGTAAAACAAAACCATTCCTAGCATTCTACAACTGTATTGAAATAATTTGGGATGAAAATTTACTGCAAGCTGGTTAGCCTTAGTACAAATGCCACTGGATTTGTTGGAGTACAGATGCTCTTTTATTGTTATGACACATTTCTGCATGAACAGAGAGGTTTTTGTTTTCATGCATAATAAGAAATTGAAACAGTGGATGCAATAGTGAAATGTTCTAGCAGACACAAGATGTAAGAACCTGGTGACCTGGATGTTGTATTCAGAATATAAAGAATGGGGTTTATATCAAAGTTTTGCTATTTAAGAAAGACTGTAAAAGACAAATGTAACAAGACTTCTAAAAGAATTATTAAAAAAAAATTATGTCTGTGATTCTGTAATATTCTTTGGGAATGTGAGCTGAAGTTTACACCAGGCAGGAATGAACAGAAAACTCCCCAACTCCCCAAACTTCTCAGCAATTTTAGCTGTGAAAAGAACAGAGAAAAAGTAAAATTAAAAATTATTTCTATGTTAGAACATCTGCTTTCTTATGGCTTAGATTTTTAATATAAATACTAATTTTGAAGCAGATTATAACATTTGTTTTTCCATAAGCTTGGATGTCAGGAAGGGTAGTAATATTAATTGTTAGTTTATATTTCTGTTTGTTTCTGAAGGAAATGTCATTGTCCTGACTGGAGGGACCATTGTATTGATAAGCTGCATAGGTACATTCTAATTTAGAAATACTCAGCAGAAAAAAAATAATCATAAGAGACTTATGCAGCCTCAGCCATTTCCTAGAAATAGGAAAATGTCAGAATAAGGAATGTTTGGTCAGGATAATCACAAGTCACCTATTTGTGTAGGCCCATTATTAATATATCCTTTAGTTAAAATAAACATCTACTAGTTTTGCCTTATTTGTCTCACATGAAAAGTTGTGTAGAGTCCTTTCTCCTTTCAACCTGTTGCTAACTGTTTTCCCTCATTTCCTTCATTTTTCTTGCTCCTGGCAGTTCAGCCAGGTTTGTTACTTCTGCTGCTCTTTTTCCACTGTCTTACCTGGTTGCCAAAAGGAGTAGTGAGAGCAGAGGAGAAATTGCATGAGTGCTGTTATTTTCTTCTCTGTCTGGCTTCAGCATAACCCCTGGATATGATCACAGGGAAGGTTCCACTAACCATCAGACACTGTATCTGTACAGTTATTTATGATCCTAGTGTCTGTACAGTTGCTTCTGGTGAAAGCTTCAGGGAAATAGTTGAAGAACTTCTCTATTAAAATGATAAAGATTTTACTACTTGGGTAAAATAGAATATTTTTATCAGACTGCTTCTTGAAAATCTAATATTAAGACTGTATAATGTTCTGTTTCAGGTAATTCTGATTCCAAATGGGTCAGATTTTGCAAAGTAGGTGACTGATACCTTGCATTTCTCCTTCTTCTGTTCCTTGCCTTACATGGGAAAAGTCAGTAACAGTTCTACAAAGATCAGCAGTCATTTGTATTTGTAATAGTGTCTGCCTCAGTCCCTAGGTATCTTGATTATGTTAATAGGAGTACTGATAAAAGAAGTAATAGAACTGCATGGCCAGCAGGTCAAGGGAGGTTACCTTACCAGCTCTGGGGTCCCCAGTACAAGAATGGACCTGTTGGAGTGACTGTCACAAAAATGGTCAGAGGCCTGAAATACCTCTCCTGTGAAGAAATGCTAAAAGGGTTGGGATTGTTCAGCCCAGAGTAGTGAAGGCTCTGGGGAGACCTTGTTGCAGCATTTCAATATTTTATGATGAGGGTGGCGAGGCACTGAAACAGGTTCTGCAAAGTTGTGCATGCTTCATGATTGGAACTCAGGTCGGACAGGGCTTTGAGCAGCCTGGTATACTGAAAAATATCCCTGCCCATGACAGAAGGGTTGGATGTTTTGATCTTTAAAGATTCTTTCCACTACAAAACCCTTTTGTGATTCAAGCTCAGGTAATATTGGATTTCTTTAAAATCTTTGTTCCCTTTCTGTTTTCTTTGGCTAGATACTCATCTTAAAGCCAAAAATCATTATACAACAAGGTTGTATTTCATTGTAATTACATTGGTGTCAAGAATAATCTTCCTAAATACAGACTGTATATGACATACTATAATTAATTTTGTTATCCACAGCCTTTATGTAAATTGTTAAACTGTTTGCATGCAGTAGAAAAAAACAGCCAAATATTTCAGCAGAGGTGTTCTGGCAAAAATTAAAAATACTTCTTCAAGTTATGTGTTTGTTTAAATTAATTTTAGATTAGATCCATTATATCTTTTGTCACTTCCCTGCTAAAGTCAGAATTCTGCCAGTGGGTATATTAAACATTTTATCAGAAGTTCAGTAGTTGCAGTTCTCCTAATTTTCTGGTGTACATAGGATGCAACTGATAATCCTTGTTACTGCAGTTACCTGAACGGCTCATTCTTAGTTAGCAATGATGGCTCTTGACTGTGGGAGTCAGCACCATGATAAGCAAGGTGCTTGGACTAAAAAGAGTAAAATAGTTCCTGAAGTTGTCTCTCAGAAATGTTGTAAAATGCTCCTTAAATACTGTGTAGAAAACATGCTTTGTTAGAGGCATCCATCTCATTTTAGACATACAATGATCTCCCAGATTCTGTGTTTAGACCTTAAATGAATATGTTGCTTTGAAGGAGTGCTGACTAGTTAAATTACTTCTTTGTTAAAAGGAAATTGATTTGTTCATTCATCTGAAAAAAATCAAGATCTCTTTGGAAGATGAGCGGGGTCACATTGTCTTTCAGCTTTACACGGAACAAAGCCAGCACGTAAGAATGCCTCCAGGAGACAATAAAAGTACATGCATGTTTCTTTCTGGTCCAGTACGTTTGTGAGCAATGCTTGTCAACTGTCTCAGACAGTTGAATGTGCTTTCTTCACCTCCCACATGAAAACATGGAAATAGATAGTCCTTTCATGTAGTCAGAGTATATTTTACAAAATTTCATCCATATATATTTATGCTACTGCACTAAGTAGAGATTTAGTCTAGTCTCCAAAGTATAACTTGCTTAAATGTAAGGGGGGAACTCTGGAAAAATTGCATTTTCCTTGAAATGGTGTGCATGTTCTTTTCTTCTTTAAGTTATTTGGGTAATAATAGAGAAATTACAGTAAGTGTTGGTTATTTTATTCAGAACATGCACCCTGTGGAACTATCATCAATCTACAGATAGAGCACTAATCCTCTCAGTAGTATTGTTATGAGCCAAGAGTCAGTGGTAGTATACTGTGATGGTTGCTTTCATCTGACATTCTCAAATACAGCATATTTTGTGAGATTGGATGTTGAAAAACCTAGATTTATATGTTTTCTCACCTTTTTCCTTTATTTGAAATACATTGCTGGTTATGAAACTGGTAGGTTTTATGTTTAAATGCACTGACTTAAGATATTCATTATTTCCAAATGAGACAGTATGCTTTTAGAAAGGAATGATGTTTATTGCGTGCAGTTTATTGTATGTGCCTGGTCTTGTGTAGCTATCCTTACTTTTGAAGATTTACCTCATAGGCCTTTTTCACATTTGCAAGATCCAGTATCAGTATGACCCTATGAACTGATACTCCTGATATGAAAAAGCTTCCTCAAACTGAGAAACTTCTGCTTCAGGAAGATGCTACAGTTTCTAAATGTTTAAGAGATTTTCAGATTTTACTGTGTAGTATCTTCATGAGCATCTCTGTGTTGCCATCCTGTTTAGTTTTACTTTCTGTGGATGTGCCTTGGCACACAGTAAGTTTTGTTTTCAATTCTATCAGTTTAACGCCACTGAAAATGAAGTCGGCATTAAAGCTTTTGGCTGGCCAGGTTCTACCAGAGGTTCTCCAGAAGGTTGGCTTTGGGCCCTCATGCAGTTTCAGACTTGTTTACTTGAGCTAAGCTGAGCAAACATACTTGAAAAGTACATCCTGGCCACAGCAAAAGGCCAGGATCCAGGCACATTGCACCTTATAGAGATTGGTCAGTCAAGTTCCCCATGAGGTTTTCTGTAGTTCTTTATGTTGCCATCTCCATTCCTCCTTTCATGACGTAGCATGGCTCTGTACCAGTACTGGTTGTCTCTACTCTCACTTTTTCTAGGAGAAACACACACATTTCTTCAGACTTTCTGCCCTGCACAGCATCAGTCTTTGAATCCCATCTGTCCCTTACTCTCTGAACTGTTGCCTTGTAACTCTTGGTGTTGGTTTCTCAGTGGGTTTTTGTCTATTGAATCTGATTTCAGAGAGGACACGCTTGTCTTAAACAACAACCCAGTTCAGTTCAGTTAATCTCACATCTAAGCAAAGTGTGTTTGGATGTTTTTTGCAGAGAGGTTCCCATCCTCTGAGCACATGTGTGTGAGGGTAGGGACAAACCAGAGAAGCAACATGGTGACTGAAGTATGTTCACATGCTGCCAGCATGGGAGGTGTTGCACTGGTTTAGAACGTTACCAGTCTCTGGTTCATATTCTTTAGTTTATCACTGATGCTAAGTGTCCTGAGTCATCAGCTGCTGCTACCTCTTTATGCAAGTGCTGGGTGACACCTGTTCACTTCTTTGTGATGAAAAGGTGATGCTATTAGCATTGGCCTGTGACACAGAAGTCACTTTTATAGATCCTTTAAAAACTGACCATGTTTTATTCACTGTTCCTAAAGTGTACTGTTACTTTAGTCAGTGGAACAGTCTATAGTCAGCTTTTTATATTAAAACAGTGTGCTTGGAATTAAAACGCCAGAACTATGTCTGTCTGTAGCTTGACTTTGTCTAATAGAACATCAAATATTTTTTGTGCTTCTTTGCCTTCTGATCTAGATAGAGAACGTCTTAGGGTGCTAGTGTTGGTAGACTAGATACAAATCTTTTAGATTTTAGATTTGAATAGTCTATATAAGCTGCAGATTGAAGAGCTAGCCCTAAAAAAGTTCTGCTATATTTTATGTCTGGAACCTAAAAATACCATTGAGAGGAATATCTTCACCTGGAGGGTGGTTGGGCACTGGAACACCCCCTCCCAGGGAAGTGTTCATGGCACCAAGCCTGACAGACTTCAAGGAACTTTTGGACAACGCTCTCAGGTACATGGTATGATTCTTGAGGTTATCCAGAGCAGGGTTGGGAGTTGGACTTCAATGATCCTTGTGGGTCCCTTCCAACTCATGATGTTCTATGATTCTGTGATTTCTCTTATATCATTGACAAGAGTATAATGCATTAAATTACTAAGATTTTTAAGGCCTTGACAGACAGTTACATTGTGAACAACTCCAAAGTGTTACTTGAATTTCACAAAACTTTGAGGGGCTTGTTGTTATTTTTTGAAAAAAAAAATTCTACAGACATGAGGCCCTGGAATGAATTTTGAAATGAATTTGCAATTATAGTTGAGACTAATGGATATTCCAGAGGATAATTACAGAATGATGATTCTTTTGTTCCATCCTACTGAATTGCTGTTCACTAAAGGAAAAAAAAACAAAAAACCACACCACAATAAATTGCTCTTTAACTTGTCCTGCTGGATTTGGCACCCCCCCCAAACTACCTGCAGGAATGCAGTCTCTGTCCAGCTATCACAAGGTACCTTTGATTTGGCTGCACAGTATCTTGTCCCTCCTGCCATGTGTGTATGTACCTACCCCATGGTGGATTTACCAGATTTCATTTAAATGCTGAATGCAAGTATTGTAGATGACACAATTAAAATTAATGTAGCAATTACTTTAGCTACATCTCTGTAGAGCTTTTTTTTAAACTGATTCTGCTCTATGCTGCAGCTGCCCCAGTTGCATCCCTTTAAATGCAGCAGTGCAAAGAAAACCAAAGCCATTCTTAAAATCCTTTTTTCTCCACTAACTACAATTGTAAAAGAAACATGTCTGAAAGAAAATACTCCACCTGGATGAAAGTCTTTATGGCTGAGTCAGTAAGCCAAAGTCTCAAATTACTGAATTATTGAGCAATAACTTTAACCTTCAACTTGTGGGTGCATATGCCAGCATAAAGAGATTGTAACCTAAGTTGCTAGACTCTCTATCCCACAAGCATATAAATGAGGAAATAATTAATTCTCTCACTAGCCCACACTATGTTTTATTCAAGTCAACTCTCAACATTATTGCCACTTTTCAGCCTTGGTATTTAAAGCACAGAGAATGTTATATTGGTGATCATTGTATGAAGAGTGAGATGTTGGCAAAGCAGTTTTTTTTTTGTTCTGTATTTTGATGTGTAAAATGTAACAAGAGTTTGATAATGTTAAGTCCTATTCGCAGAGGTTTAAAGTTACAGAGATGCTTTCATTATTTCCTGTTGATGACTTAGAACTTTTGGCACAAACCTTAGCATATTTCAGTGTGTAAAAAAAACCCTAAACACCACCACTCTTTGCTATAACCAATTCTCAAGCTTTAGAAGTGCTTTTGTTACTTCAGACTTTGCAGAAAAGTTCTCCCAGATACAGGTATACAGAGAAAACAATTTGTGATTAACTAAAATTTGACAAATCTTAAATATTTACTATAAAGGTGTAAAAATTAGATTTAGCCTAACTTTTTCTGCTTCATCTTAATTACAGCCATCTGTGCCATCCATACATAAAATAGGCATGCACATTTGAATGCTTCATTTTTAATTTTGTCCTCTTGGTAAACTGAGAAATTTTTTTTTTTTTTTTTTTTTTTTTTTTTTTTTTTTTTTTTTTTTTTTTTTTTTTACTTTGTGTAGATGGGAGGGTAAGAGAGGAAGAAGAGCACTAACCAGGGCTGTTTCTGCTGTTTCTTTCTGCTGTTTCTGAGAGACAGCCTGGTATTCTAAGAGTTCTTGAACATAGCTTTTGACTTGCTTCATTTGTGTTAGTCTGTCCCAGAAACGAGGATTAAAGTTACCAACATCACAATGTGATACTCATCCTGAGCATACAGGTCACAAGGCTTTCTCCTAAACCATGAAGTTGTTTGTGGTTCCCTTCTGCAAAAAGGTATGATTTATAATGTAGGACAGACTCTGCAGTAAACATTTTAGAAACTCAACTTTTAAAAATTAGCTGTTTAACTGCAGTATCCAAAGCAAATGAACTAGCCACCTTTTGAGCTAACTGTGCTTGAAACAGAAGATGCTTTTAGAATGCAATTTCAAAGTATTTCATACTTTCATCAAAAGCCAGGTGCTTTTGAAAAACAAGTAATTTTGATATCTTTTCATCCTTTTTGTGTAACCAATTTATTATCACTTGTCTTTTGAAGGGTTTAGAAGCCATGTAATGTACACTAATTTCAGTTAATGTATTTTATTTTAATAATATTAAGATTTAAGTACGAGGAGCTACATAGTCTTACTTCTTTAATCTTGGCTCACTTAGCTTTTCCACAAGCATGTTCTTAAAGTTTACATGACAGACTTCTTACAAAGTAGTTTTTAAGGTTTTTAAACTGCAAATTGTACTTAAACTTTTTAAGGTTAAACTCTAATTACAAAAGTGTTATCTTAAAAAAAAAAGGTTGCAAATTATTATTAGCTTCAATCCTGATCTTTGCTCATTATATAAACAGTAGGGTTTTTTGGTGCAAGAAATATATAGCATTTTCTTCTCATAGTTAAACCTGAGTATTTTGTTACTGGTTTTGATAGACTTTCTAAGCAGTGTGATGTACTCCAGTCTGTCTCCCTTTTTTCATTCCCCAAGGTTTAGAACAGCTGCTGTATCAACATGTGTAAGTCCTACATTCAGTAAGAAATTCTACTTCAGTATTGAAGCAATTAAAATGTAAATTGAGAAAGGTATAGTATCTCATATTGACTTGTGTGTTCAATATATGGTTCCTAAATGAGTGTTAGACATATGATCTTTCCAAAATACTTACTTGATCCCCTTTATATGATATTTTACCATTTTTTACAAATTTCTAGCAAGCACCCAAAAAGGAAAAACTCCATCTAAAATCCCATGAAGTCATTGCCATTCTCCTTCAGAGTCACTTCTATGAGGATGCCCACGGAAAAATCAATAGTAACTGGGCAGCTGGTGAAACTGCTCTCAAAATCTCCTTGCCTCCTTGCTCTACCCATATCTTTCTTTATCCACTCTTTCTTCATCTCTTACTCAAACTTCAAGCTTCTATGAGAGTGGCTGCCTCTGTTAAATTTTTTTACACCTATGATACCAAAGTGTTGCTAATAAGCCATAGAAGTTACTGTTTGTTGCTAAAGCAGAGAAGTGTTTTGGCCCTGATGGAGTTTATAAGAATCATTCCCTAAATTTAGGGTGGGGTTTGGGTTTTTTTGGGCTGAAACTTCTATTTGGCAATACATTAATAAAGATTCTTTCAAAATTTGAATTAGATGGTTGATTTTTGGAATTCAGAAATAATATGGGATATATTTTCCAAGCATTACATTTAGTTTTTCCTGTGTTCTTTGGTGTAAAATGATATTTGTGGTTATGATAGATGTTAAAAGGTTATGCTAAAAGCTATGATACAGTCTTTCTGTTAGCACAGAGCTTGAAGATTCAGTGAATAGATCTGCTTACTAAAAAAAAAATCTTGTATTTGTCCTGTAAAATTCTATTCAAGTCTCATTTTATTTAGATAAAGTACTTGAAAATTGTCATGTTTGTGTGGTCATTTCTTTTCCACTGTGACGTGGACATTAAAAAATAGCCTAAGGATTTTAAATGCTAGGTTTATAGAAAGAGGGAAGCAAGACCAGTGACACTGACACTACCCATGTGAGCCCAGGAGCTGCTGAAACTGCTTCAGCAGCACCTGAGTTCAGCTCACAGGAGCTCTCCAGGTCTCTGAGGCTGACTGGCTGATAACCTTCCAGACCACTTCCCTGCCACCTGTGTCAGAGAAAATGTATATATTATATGCCCTTCACCTCTAAAAACACAAAATTACAGGCTGAAAGATGAAATAAGTTTCCTTTCCCTGAATTCCTGGTTCCAGCTTTGCTCATTACCTTTCTGTTCTCTGAGAATTTAACAGGTTGGAAGCTCTTCATGGAAAGATAACAACACTAAAAGTCATCAGACTGTGCCCCTTTCAGCCATTCTCAGATCAGAATTTTATTGCATCAGCTGGTATTTTGTCTTTTTTTCTCCTTCAGTTGAGGTAGAGGTTGTTTTGGTGGCAGGTGAAGTGCGGATGTTTGCTGAAAGATGAACTGACAACTGCAAATGGGCAGATCTTAAATATTTTACAGAAGGGCACTCATCAACTACAGCAGCTTGAGAGGCAGCAGCTGTCACATCTTTGTTTCTTCTGGACTTCCAGACATGCTGGGAGCCAACTGTTAAACTCAGAGTACAGAGACAGCTTCTCCCTTGTCTTTCTGTGTTTTTGCTGATCTGTTTAATTGCAATTCAGAAAACAAAAAATACTACCATGTGGCCCACCAATTTTCCAAAGTATAAAAGGCTAATGCCTGTCGTAGTGTTAAAGATGAAAGACCTTGTGGATACTATGTGAAAGTGACAGACATTAATGTAGTTTATCGTATCATGTATTTTAAGTAGAGAATTGTTTTCTGGTTTAATTTTGCCCCTGTCACTTCTCTCCTTGTATTCTTCCAGAGATCAGTTTCTTGCTATTACATCAAATAGAAGCTTTTGCCATCACCTGAAGGGTCTTCATTGCCTATCCCCATTGTATCATCTTTCATTTTATTTTGATAATGTGATAGCTATATTTATATTAGCCATTGCTAAATTTTCAATACCTCTGATTCATTCTTGGTTCTGTGTTGGAGTTCACTTATTTCTTTTCAAAGCCATTTCGTAGCTCTGTCTCATAATACTTCTTAAAATTCTCCCTTTCCTTTGACTTAGATTAATTTCCTTTGGAGTCTGGTCCTTTTACACAGGTTTTTTACTCTTTTTATTTAGTTCACCTTTCTGTATCATATCTGTGTCCTATTTAGCCCATTATTGGATGCATAGGCTTTAAGATTTTTTAAAGAAAGCAGATGTCACTGCTTTTTTCAGTGACTTCAATGGTGCATTCTGCATATTCCTAAAATTTCCAGATGATACAATAAGATACATAATAGCTCAAGCAATGTGCCTACATCTTTTATATTATTAGTTGCTGATGACAGTACAACATTCTAATATATCCATACTGCATCAAAAGTAAATAAAGTTTATTCAGTGTACAAAAGAAATAATGATTTTTGCCTTTTCTGCACAAAAATGGCTTGAGCTTTTCAACTCACCCCACAGAGACCCTCACTTCTCCCATGCATTTTCATACCCCTGCCTAAATCCATTCCAATCTCATCTTCAACATCTCAACAGAAGCACCCTGTCCCAGATTTCTCACAGGTGCCTGGGGAGGCACCATCTTATCTCCTTCCACTTAAGTGTTCTCATTCATCCCTACCCAGGTTTGTTTAATGTTCCAGTTTGGGCAAGAAGCAGCATGTTCTGCAGCTGATGCAAGTTATCTGTGTGCTACTTTCCAGAAATAAATGCATGGAAATTGGTGCTGTTATGTTCTAATTTCAAATGATTTGTGCTCTTTGTAGTGTTATAGGCATTAGTGGGATCTTCATTATCGATTTCCATGATGTTTCAGATACCTTTTAGGCATTTGTTCTCATCTAATTTAGTTTGTAGTCTTGAGAGGTATTGGTGGTAGATAGGGATTGACAGATAATATAATACCACAAACAAATCTTGTTAAACTTAAATGAAAATCTATCTTTCTAGTTATTTTTGAGATCCTGTCTGTTGAGTGTAATATGAGCTGCTGTTTGACTAAAAAGTGTAGAACTTTTCTTCATACACTAAAGAGTTCATAATGCAACTAGTTTTGCATCTGAAAACACATGACTTTATAGCACTGAGAGCTGTGACAGTAATGTGAACATGCAGTAACGTTCTTGAAGAGTATAAATATTGTATCTGTGTAGTATCTGCATGTACATATTTTAAAATATATCAAAGTCAGAAAGATACAAAATGCTGCAGAATCTGTAGCGTGATTGAATAATCTGGGTTTTGGTTTGTGTTTATATAGATATATGAAAGATGTCCATTTGTTTTTGGATGAGTGCCTACTTGGTTCTTCTTTAGGTAACTCTGGTCTCAGACAAAATGTTTAGTACGTGGAGGCAGCTGATATAGCAGTGTCATTGTTACCTCACAACAGCTCAAAATAAGGGCTGTCTTACCACAATTTTGTAGGAAAAAGGATTAAAATGAAGGCCACTAAGGCCACCTCCCTCCTCCTTGAACAGACCTGACCACACTGATGAGAGTGAGACAACTGGTGACAATAGCTCTGATGAAACAAAAGTGTGTCACTGCAGCTGTTCACCCGGTTTCCTCAACTGATTTTAGAGTGAATTTTATCCACATCCTGATTCCCTTGAATTCTCTGCAGCTCTAGACCCCTTGGATTCCTCTGTTTTGTCTGAAAGAACAGAGAAAGGCTGGAGGGGCACCAGTAACTGTGTTGGAAAGCCAATGTAGAAATAGTAGCTTTGAGATAGTCCCAACAAGTTGAGTTTAAGGTACTAGGCAGCTCCTGGCCTGTCTGATTTTATGTGCACAACATAGTCTCAATCCTCTAACCTGCTGTGCCTGGCATATTTGGATGCCTGTGTGTGCTTTGTGGGGTGAAAGGTCTGGCATGGAGCAGTGTGGATGGGATGACTCATGCACAAAAGAGACCCCCTAGAAGGTTCACTGTGCTACCAGCCACAGCCAGTGCTGACTCCTCTGCCTGTCCCCTGACATAAATCATCATGTGCTCTTTCTGTCTGCACATCTGGATAAACTCCTGCTGTCCCGTGTCATGAGCAGAGATGCTCTCTCTGCCCTTTTTGAAGCTCAGTCTGCTGGTTGCCTCCATGAGGTAAAGGTGAGAGGCTGGGGAGCACAGCAGCTGGAAAGTACTTTGAAGTACTGTAAGGTGCAGTTGGTTTGTGCCAGTACAAATACCAGGTGTTGAATGGATGCATTCATTGTAGATTTAAGTGAAAGGGGTTAAGTGTTTAAAGGAGTCTGCTTAGCAGAGCTGTTAAGATGGGGCCATGGTAATTTCTGTGTTCATCAGCATTCATCTTACTGGCACGGAAGGGTGCTGTGTACGTCCGCCTACACAAGCTCAGGTGCTTCAAGCATATTTTAATATGATTTTCTTTAATTAAAAGTTAAACTGATGTCTGCTTTATTGCATGTTTTTGAAGAATTTTTCTTCCTTGTGTAAGAATTTTGCTTTAGATCTATTCTGTTCTTGAGGGGATGTCTAATTTTTTATTTATTTCTCATTAATGGAAATTCAGTGTTCATGCCAGTCTTCTAATACTGGTTGATGTTAGCCATTTCTTTTGCATATGTTTAAAGAATATAGGTAGTGAAAATATTTGCAGAGGGAGAGAGGGTCACGATTTATCAGGGAAGTGATCTGTGAAAAATTGGGAATTTGTGTGCATTTACCTAGAAAGATTTCAGCAGTTCAAGAGTAAAGTTTATGTACTATGTACTTCTTCTTCACCTGTCTATTTACAGCACTGTAGCTCTGCATTTTTTCTTTTCATCTAGAAAAAAGTATTTTACAGAATAACAGGAATATTGTTTGTCTTTTTTAGGCTGTGAAGCATGTTACAGAACTGTACAACAAGTGGATGAAGGGGAAAGGAAGAAGTGCCATTGATAGCTAGGACAGCAACATGGGAAATACAACCACCAAATTCCGCAAAGCTCTTATAAATGGAGATGAAAACTTGGCCTGCCAAATCTATGAGAGCAACCCTCAACTAAAAGAAACTCTTGACCCAAATACTTCTTATGGAGAAACGTACCAGCACAATACTCCGCTCCATTATGCTGCTAGGCATGGAATGAATCGTATCCTGGGGTAAGCAGCATTTGAAATTTGGCTTGGGTGTGAAAAACTGACCAAGTAAATGCAAGAGTGCCAGCGAGGTTATAAATAACCTGATGTGCATGTGCATAGGTGTACACGTATATCTGCATGTGTGTGTTGCACAGACAGAATTTGCAACAAGTTCAAGTAGTAATAGAAAACGTGCAAATTAGTCTGTAATCACAGGCTGATACAACAGTCTTTAATTTTATTTCAGTATCTGTTCCTTTCTTGTAACGTTACTCTGGGACAATTTTAGCTTGCTTCCTGAAGCCTCCAATTCCATGGTTCTTTGGAAATAGTCACTGTTCCGCAATACTTGATGTGTTTTCCTGTCTTTAAATAATCTGTTTGCAAAGCTGTGGGGATGCCACACTGATTGTAGCTACTTCTAGATGGTACAATATATATTTTTTCTTGTGTTATTCAGGCAGCTTTTTTTTTTTTTTGTGTTGGATAATAACAGTGAACATTAATGTCTTGATAAATAAGTAAGTTTATTATTGCTGCAGTCAACATGGACAGCAATCGGTAATATTAGCTATTTTCATTCTTTCATATTTTTGTCAGTGCTCTAAGTTAAAGATTAACATCTTACCCATGTCCAGACATTGCAGATACAAGCTGTTCTCATCTAGTATTTTTTGAAGGTAGTACCAGGCAGACATTGCTAGAAACCTCTTCTTCAGTAAGCACTATTAGAGAGAGTTTCATAAGTATCCTCTTTCTTATATTAGGAAACTGAACAGAAATAAATACTAAACTGTGTTATTGGTAATATTCTTTACATCTTTGTGTTTATGTCTAAATGGGCCTGTAGTATTCATAAGGTTTGTTTTATACCTTGTATGCTGTAACTTTGCTAGCTTTCTGGCCTCTCACCTTAAATTTTTCCTCTGTGTTTTAGATTCATCTAACCGGTTTTTTACTTTGTAATTTCTCATTTACCTCAGTTATGGCTAAATATTTTTCTCTTCTTCTCTATGTATTCTGTATTTCTATTTTTAATTTGATGTTTTCATTTCATCACTGACACTTTTTATTTATTTTCCTCCATTCCTTATTCTTGAATTATAAAAGAGTTAACTAAAAAGAATTTAAAATAGTGTCCAGTTTTTACTTATACTTTCATATGATTTTTTTTTCCTCTGAGATTTTTCAGGTTATTTCTCTCGAGAAAATAGCTCTTAAGAAATTGAAGCCTCATTGAGACAACAAGGACATATGAAACTGCACATATGAAAAGAAATAATCATAATTACTGATTCCTGAACAGTGCATTAGTTAATTCATATTGCATCATTATGATGGGATCTCAAATAACTGCTTTGTATTTTTTTAAAAAAGTCTTTTAGAATTGCCATTTTGCTACTAGCTACATAGGATCTTTAACATATAAGTCTCAGGACAACTTTTGATTTTTTTTTACACATTGCAAACTAATGATCAAAAGAATCATTCTTTTGCCTTGTTTGAGTCAATGGTTTGTAATACATTTTTTGTCCCTAAACATAGGGTAGGTACCTTTATCTGCTGGAATCTGGTTCTGAAAACCCAGACTGTTAAAATTGTAGCACTTGTGAGGAATAATTACTGATTTTTTTTACTATTAATTTTTCTGATGTCTTTCTAAGGGCTTCTCTTTAAGATGTGCTGCCCATAAATGTGGCCCTTTTATCTAAACAAAGTAGTAAAAGTGAATAAATATAAGCCTTACAGTGTGTCTATTTGCTAAGTTGATAGCAGAAAGGGCACAAGTGCTTTGGAGTTAAGTCACTTCTTTTTGATGCAGAAAGTCCTGGGTATTACAGGGGTTAAATGAGCTGATGATTAAAAGGAATGCTTTGATTTACTGAAAAGTTCAGTACCTAAAAATAAATTAATTTTAATCACTTTGTATTTTGAGAGAAATTTACAATTATGAGATGTCCATAGTAGTATAATATTTTATGTTTATCTCTTCATAAAACATTTTAAATATTGGGGAATCTGTAGCAACACTAACTACAAGCTCTAGCTACTTGCATGCACACCATGTAATTCAGTTTTTCTTTATAGGCTGAGATTTGTATTATTGTAGGTGGATATGAACTGACTTGTGTTTACTGTGTGAGATTTTCACAATAAAGAGTAGTGTGATGCAGTTGCTGGTACACCTTTTGCATTGCATAATGCATTGAGAGAGATATTTTTGGATGTTTAGAAATCTCCTATCTAGCAATGCTGAGGCAAAGGAACAAATTCTGTGTTTGTCCCTTTGTATGGCCAAAGACACGGTGAAAGCACAGGTATTGAGTTTGCAGTTTGCAGTGAAAGGGAGTTGGGGACATCCTGCTGCAGTGATCTCAGGAGGAAAGAAACAAGAAACTGGAGAAGAGGTGAAAGGGTCACAAAGCAAAACTCCCAACCTGGACAAACTTGGTTTAATCCAGCATGAAGTCTACTGGCAGAAACTTAAGCCAGCAAAAATTTCTCAATGATTTCGAGCTGCACACTAATTATGCAGCAAGTATCTGAGTCATCTGGCTGCTGCACTTTTCATCCAACATTTATAGCCCAGATTCAGAATCAAGATTTAAAAATTTGAAAATTTGCTGTTAATTTCTTTTCACAAGATTCAGCAAAAATTTGTTAAAATACTACAATTGTTTCTTGATTATTTTAATGAGTATCATAAGAAACTTTAGTATACTAAAGGAATGTTGAAATAAAAAATGGAACATAGTTGACATTCCATTAATGTATAACTTGGTCTGCAGCCCTTAATAATGTTTACCAGTTTTTAATGTTTAAAAACCAAAAATTGCTGACCACAGCTAATTAGCTCAAACAAGAATTTTCAACTACTTGATCTCAGACCAGTAAGCTCATCAGGAGAGAGGAGCCCCTGTTCCAGGGCTGTCACAGGAATACCCTCAGCCCCCAGCTGTGGCACCTGTCAGGAGGGGTTGACAGAAGGGCATTGTACTAGGTTCATGGGTCAAGGTTTTGGTAGCAGGGGCCTGTGAGGCCTGTGAGAAGAGATCAGTGTGCCCCACACCAGGCACAACTGGCTTCTGCCAGCTCCAAACCAGCCCCACCGCTGGCCAAAGCTGAGACTATTGGTGATGCTGGGGGTACCTCTGTGATTTTGTACTTGAGAAAGGATGAAAAATGCTGCACAGCATCTGTAAGAGTAGTGAAAAAAATGTGTGAGGGAAACAACCCTGCAGAGACACCAGGCCAGAAAAGGAGGGGAAGAAGTGCTCCAGGCACTGAGATTCCCCTAGAGCCAGTGGTGCAGACAGCAGTGAGGCAGGATGTCCTCCCACAGCCCCTGGACATCCTCCTAGAGCAGAGATCTACCCACAAACCCCTGGAAGATTGCACACCAGAACAGGTGGATGTGCCCTGAAGGAGCCTGCAGCCCATGGAGAGCCCACACCAGATCAGGCTTCTGGCAGGAGCTGCACAGACTGGGGAGAGGAGCCCACACAGAAGCAGGATTTCTGGCAGGACCTATGACCATGTGGAAGATGCACACTGTAGTTGTGTGTTTCTGAAGGACTGTACCCTGTGGAAGAATCCACACTGGAGCAGTTCATGAAGCACCCCACGTATGGATTTTGAGAGCTTTTTACAACACCCACACTGGTCTCATTCCACTACAAACATTTATCATGTTTCTCTATGAATTAAGGTCTTGACAGAAGATTCATATTCAAGAAGATAGTTTAAATCTCGCTCCCTAAATATGTATTAAAATATTACGGACAAAGCACACTGAAAACATGTTTTCATTAGAAAATGCAGTGTTCAGATGATCAAGCATATCCAATGCTCTCAGGCTTTTTTTTTTTTTTTTTTTCCTAATGTTAAGTTTAGACTATCTGACTGCTTAGTTTGAAAGAATTGCTATCAATGTGGAAAGTTACTCACTAGAGTCAGTCTGGCTGTTGGTGAACCATTCCTGAGCTATGACAAGAGAACAGACTTTCCAGAGGCTGGTTGAGATGGAGTGACTGGAAATCACGAGGACTTGCTTGACGTTGAAAGGAAAAAAAACCCCCTTAGATAAACTGTCATTTTGCAATATATGTGGTGTGACTTTCAGTTTTGCAGCTTTGCTGGGAAGCTTTTTGGATCAGTGACAGATTTTCCTCATTGTGTGTTTCATACTGCTATATGTGAGTATCTGTGAGTATCCAAGCCAAAAGTGGATTGTTGTAGCAGTTGCTGCTGGTCCTGGCCTGGAGAGGGGGAGGAGGAGATGGCAGAAACATGGAACTGTGGGGAGACAGGACAGGTTTAAGAAGGTGATTTTTTTCTAGAACAAGAAAAACAAGACTTTCTTATTACAGAGATTCTGGAAGCTGAGGTGGTTGCTGAAACTAAAGAAAAAAGTAATCAAACCCAAACACACTTCTTTTAACGCTCTTGATGTCTGCCATTCAGTAATAGTGGTAAAGCAGCTCTGGCAATGAAGGCATTGCTAAGCCAGTCAGAGAGAATCATTGGTAAATGTGCCTGGGATTTGTTCATAGGAAATATCTCATGTTTAACTGCTATAATTTGGGAATTATATTTCACTTCAGAAGAATGACAACAAGGAACATGAAAATAGGGATGGTTTCCTTTAGGCTGAACTAAATAAGCATCTCTTGGAATTTCAGCTACAGTCCCCTTCTCTTCTGGCTGTTTAATAGGTTTCAATAAGGACTGGTCCAAGCAATTGTAATGCAATCAAAATAAGTATGTTGATATTACCAGTATGTTATGAAGGGTGAATTTGCCAGAAAACTTGTTGACCCCAGAGGGAATGTTGCATTTGTCACAGCACATTCAGGAATGTCTCCACCCATGCCAGGTTTTGTTGGCTTTTCATCCATTTGCGTTCATGTTAGTTAGGGATGATTTTGAAAGTTAGTTTGGGATGATTTTGAGGGACATATGTGTGGACTGTTTTTCAAAACAAGATTTCTCTGAAGTTTAGAGGATTTTTATGTTGCAAAAATATATGTTAAGGAAAAGTATTGATGAAAACCCTGTTCTTTGCAGGTCGCATGGCTTTAGAGAAGCGCTGTAGTTGCTCGTTTTCTGGTAGGATTGAAGATGCTCTGAATTTTATGATTTTTTTTTCTGGAGATGGAAATCAAAAAGAGGCTACTTCACTGTTTTGACAGAAGTTCTGTAAATATTTAAACTTTGAGATCCAAATAGGCCTAAATTATTCATTTGAATAATTTATTAGAATGTCATTGTCTAGATCATTCACTTTGAGCAACAGAAAGCAAGCTTGCTTTTAATTATCAACAATTATATAGATAACTATTTAAAATATACTTCTACTTAAATTAATTTTATTCAGAAAAGTAAGTATGTCTCCACTGGAATTATCCATACTAGTTCTTCTTTATAGTCAATGTAGACAAAGAAAATAAATCTAGTCAGAATAATTAGTGAAGGCAACAGCACAATTCATATATTGTGAAGGTGACCATAAAGTAATTTAAATTAAGTATGTGTCAGAAGTGCATGTTTCTTCCCATTGATTTAAAGGGAATTTAAGACAAGTGGATCAGCTGTAGCTCACCAGAGCTGAGAAGATGAATCTAATGCTACATTATACTAAATATGTAAAATTGAAAGCACCTGCAAAGTTATAAATTGAACACTTTGATGGTTTTACAATGAGACATGAATGTACTTGTGGGAGATACTGGTTGTGGTATAGTGTTAAATGTTTTCCTTTTGTGATGTGTGTTGAATGATCTGTGCAGTGTTTGGACCTGTCCAAGTGGGAGCATTGGTGTTTATCCAATTGCTTTGTTGTCATTGCACTTGGCTGCTGAATTGGCTCTGTAAGGTCCTTTTTAGATTAGTTATTTTGTGTGGTTAAATCTTGGTCACCTTTCAAATTCCTTGGAATATGAAATACTGAAGGGAGCTCTTGATTAGATGAAGGAGAATAATAAATGAAGAATATGATCTCACAGGGCTTTGTGGGCATGTTTATAAAGAAGTAAGAGGACCAAGTGAATTGAAGTGCTCCTTGTTTCAGTAGCAGAACATCTGACTGGGTGGTAGGAAATAATAATTTATAAGGTCATTTTCATCATAGTCAGTCTAAAAAGCAGTCAAGATGATGGACAAACAGTAAAAATAGGAAGCCTTTAAAAATGATCAGCTTTTTACTGTGACTGAATCCTGGAGAAAACTGCCAAAAAACTTAGGAGGCACTTAGAGAAGCAGCTACAGATGTCATGTAGCAGCACTAGCATTTCCCATGTTCCTCAAAGGCTGCCACCCAATTGGCCACTGTCTTCTAATGTACGATAAGGCAGGCTGAAAAACTCAGACCTTTATCTGGCTGACTTTCTTGTTTTTCTTTCCCTGAAGCTCAAAATCCCAGTTAAAAGCAGTTCTCACTGAATAGATGTGTCTGGCCTCCCAAGGTATCTTCCCTGGTGTTCCTCATAACTTCCTCACAAAATGCAAAACAGGAGGTAGGCTTTATCCTAATCATAGTCTGACCTACAAGGAAGGATCAAAAGCCAGTCAGCTGTTGTTTTCAGGTCTTAAAGCTGACATTTTTCTTATCTGACTTCTGATTATTTTAACCTTAGTAGGTTAAAGATACATGATGCTTATGAGTTTGTTGCTCACTGCACAGCCTTTGCTCTCCAGTTACAGTGCCGCTCTTCAAGTGTGTTATTGCTTCTTCTTGCTGCTAGGTTTTTTTGCACCCAGAGGAAATTGTCCTGATTTTCCTTTCCTTGTTGGAAATCACACATTGCAGGGTAAGACTGCTTTGTTAGTGATTGGAGAAATGAGATCTATTAATGCAGTACACTATTAAAGGTTTCTTATTCTGTGTTGTCTGTTCTCCTTAGTAGAGCCATCATGAACATTTTACCACAGGCAAAGTAAAATTTTATTTGGGTTATAGAGGAGTACAGCTTTGGTCCTTGCCAACCAGAATGACCACATCTTTATTTCAGCTAATTTTGTTGCTAGGTAGAGTTTGTGACTCCCTGGAGTTGATTGGTAAATACTGAATCATTGTGTCAAATGGCTTCACTTCACCCCGGGGTTAGAGGCACATGTGGCTTCCTCAACAGAGAGATCTGTTGGCTCAAATTTTTCAGAAATAACTCATTTATTTTGATATCTAAATGCAAAATGCAAGCAAAATATTCACTGACATTGTATATAGACCCAGCTTTCCTTTTGGCCAAGGTAAAGATGATTTGATTTTTTTAAATTCGCACTTTTTTGTTTTCAATTTAATGTAATAAAGTTACATCATTGGGACATGTAAGGAAAATAAAAATTTTTGTCATTAAAGTGGCATACAAATTGAAAACATTTTTATGGAGAGAGAGATAAAGATGAGACAATTTCTGTAATACATTTATGATTTTTAAGAAATAGAAATGATGCAAAGTATTCACTGGGTAATTTCTGCATTAGTTCTATATAAATAAAATCAGCACTAGATATCACTCA
This sequence comes from Cettia cetti, assembly GCA_013401135.1. Lineage (NCBI taxonomy): Eukaryota > Metazoa > Chordata > Aves > Passeriformes > Sylviidae > Cettia > Cettia cetti. Next base: position 40,125 of record VZUI01003055.1, read on the forward strand.
CTGCCAGGTCATTTACAAACTGATACAAAGATAGCTGTCCCATGCAGAAATATGAATCTCTGTGTTTAAAAGGTGACAGTGAACGCACATGTTGATAGTTTCATGTTTATTATTTCATTTCACATTTGTTTGAGGCCAGTCTAAAAATAATGGTCAACAGTTATGTGAGAAGAGAAATTAGTATGGATAGTCTCAGAAAAAAATCTATGTTCAAAAGAAGGATTTGGAGACAAGGCTGGAAGGATAGCATCTGTGTTTGAGAATTGATTCTAGCCAGCAAGAGCTGTATACAAATAAGAAAGGGCCTGAGACAGAGATAAAAATCACACAGATTTTGCTTTACAGAGGTCTGTCACAAAAGCTGCTGGTAAGCAGCCAGCTTCAGTGGAAGCCACTTCTGATTTGGCATTCAGCTCTCTTTCTTTTGAAATCCCACTCAGAATATTGAAATAACACCCAGAAGAGGCATGGGATCTTGGAAAATGTATTCCTGACTGTCCAAGGGAATGCCAAACTTAAGTAACTCATAAATAAAAACAATAGTGTTCTGATTACAAGAAACTTACAGATGTAATTGATACGTTTTTGCATTAGGAATTGTTTAATCTCTGTTTGGGTGCTGCTGTTCCTCCTAACAGACATAGGAACCATAAATAAAGCATAATTTTTCTTTGGCCTGCAGTGTAAAAAATGTAAAGATTAATATAAGAAATGCTTAAGAATCTTAGTGAAACAGAGAAGAAACTTTTATGAACTAATAAATAACTTTCTAGCACTGCATAATGAAAAAAAAATACCAATAATTATATTTATTAAATGTGGCTTTCAACATCAGGTAAAGAACAATACTCTTCCCAAAATATTTAAAACAGTAATGACTAAAAAGATTTCTTCAAGTACACTAGTACACTGTGGTTCTTATAGTATATTTGGGAGGAAAGTACTTTTCACTAAAAGTACTTTTCATAGTTATTCAAGGTTGAATGCATCAGTATTGGCCTACTGTGTTGAAAGCTGAATGATTCAGTAATTGTATGAATTAATTCATTGCAAATGAGTTTTAAATTACTGGGTGACATGACTTGGCTCTTCTGTATATTATTGTAAGTCATTACTTACCCATACTTCTCTTAAAGGTCTTAAGATTCTTCTGTTAATACTCATACTTCTCTTAAAGCTGTGAGCTTTAGGTTCGTGCCTGCTCTGTAGTTTGCAGTGTACCTTTCTTTAGCAAGCTGTATTTACAAGGGCTGTCTAAGCCAAGAGTAGATGGCATGTTGTAAAAGGGAATCCTGTACAGTTTACACTGTTGCTCCAGCTCATCTTTATCTAGTGCCTTCCTTGTCTTGTTTAAAGCAACAGTGTAATTTTCTGTGTACGTTATACAGTATATGTAAGTGCTTTGCTTTCAAAAATTGTTACTTTCACCATCTTTGAGCATATTCAGATGTGCTTCTAGTTTTATAATTTCATTTTATACCAGTTTTTAATTTTTGTTTTATTTTTCCACACATGGGTACATTTTTGTATTTTTTTAACGCATACAAATAGAGCATAGAATCACAGAATAGTTTGGGTTAAAAGAGACCTAAATGATCATCTAGGTCCAGCAATGTGTATCTATATATAGCTAAAATATAGATAGCATTTGTTTAGAGAGAGAAAGAAACTGTAAATATGGTGGTTTGCATGTCCCAAACATTTAAGATTTTATCAAAACTTGAAAAAATAGTTCTGTTGTTAGTTTCCCAAAGTGAGGACATGTCCCAGTTGTTTATTATTCAAGTTCCCAGCCTTGTGATCTTGAGTTTCTTGCTGCTTTTTTGCAAATACAGATAGTAGTAGGTGTGAATGTTACAGCCCTTTCTTTTTTGTCACTTTTTCAACACTTTTATGATGCCTTTGTCACCTCAAGTTTGGATTCTGAAAGTGCTACAGATTGAAGCAAAATCTGGAAACTGCAACTAGAGTAAAGTCTGTCTGCCTTGTGGTTAAGTGATATTTCCCATAGGCACTGCATATTTTCACTCTATCAGTACATTTCCAGGCAAAATTTAGCTTCTTATACCTCTGAAGTTGTGAGCAAAATTGCAGGGATCTACAGCACTGCTCTGTGAAAGCCTTATGCACCGTATACCACTGTTAAAAATGGAGCCTTGTTGAGTAATGTATTTGTGGCTGTAAAATGTGTTAATTTGCCCATTTTTGGATGCTAGTCATCTCCGAACTTTCAGTCATGGGTTTGGCTGGGCTTTTCAGGTTTGGCTTGACTTCCCCTTATGCTGAAGAGCTGATCATATCCAAGTGCCTCTATAGAATTTATCTTCTTGTCCCTGTCTTCTCTCTCTCCCTCTCATTTCTCTCTTTTTGTCTCTAACTTTCCCACCCTCCTTCCCCTTTCTTTCTGTTTCTAGTTTCATACTATGTAGAACTAATTCAAACAAGCAGATGCACTTTGGATAGTGTTGGATACTGGTTAGTCTTACTATTTCATGTAATTGTCTCTGAAGCATTTTGGCTGTGTAGCTAAATACCTTCCCTCTGAAAACAAACAAAAAACGTCAGGCAAACAAAACATGCTGTGACTTTTTTTGACAAGATCTTTAATCTCAAGTTTGGCATATTCATATTTCCTAACAAATGCATCTATCATGTCAGCTATCATGGAATGAAAGAGAGATTTCTCTAAGGAACATTTTTTGCTGCCAAAATCGGGCGACATAGAAGAGACTGTTTTGTGTTTTCTTCTGAATGCTTAGTTGCCACATTTTTAAAAGAATGGTGTTTTAATAATGAACTTTATTTTAAATTCAAATCAATCAGAGATTTTTAGGAGGAAGAAAGGACAGAAATCCAACTGACCAAACAACTATCAAGACATTTTTCCATTGCAGGACCAGATCATCTGTGCCTAGTTTTTTCTACTGCAATACTTGTCCAGACTATTTTCAATAATATCTGAAAGGGAAATTCCTGACTACCCTGTACACCCTCTTCCTTTATTAATAAATAGTTTCAGGATTATTCTTTGTCCTTAACAAAGCATGAGTGAACTCTGAGAGAGAAAAAGGTGATATGTATTCAGGGACTACAGAGAGAGGAGATGGCATTTAGACTTGTAACTATAACATAAGGCAATAGCATAAGGTAAATAACTCTATTTTTTGGTCAGATTGGGTAAGTTTGTCACGTTCTTCTCACAAATGTTCACCTAGATCAGTGTTGTCTGATTTTGTAAGTAGACAGCACCTGCTTTCAGGTGGCTGAGCTGCCTGAAAGTGATTGAATCTGTTTTCATTAGTCTTAGGGTTGTACTATGGGAGGATGGAACCTGATCCCCTGCTCTAACTTAATGGGGCTCCAGAATAACTGGGGTTTTTTTCATATTTGCAAAGTGTTTGCAGTGAGAAAACAGCCTGGAGAGGAGACATACAGTGACTTGTGCAGGCTTTGTGTGTGAGGGGGGTTTATGGGAACAGTGCAGGCATTTTTGCAGTGACTTCTTGAATGCAGGTGCCGTGCTTCAGCTTTAGCCTGGTATTACCTTTCTGGTAACCTGAGGGAACAATAGCTGTTCTTCCTCCCTTCACACAGAGTTCTTTTACCATTGCTGTCTTTCTGACCCCAGTTCTTCAATGAGGTGATCTGTCCTCTCTGCCATTGCCTACCACTTACTCAACCTTAAGAAAAAAATGTTTTAGTATA